>JAHXMU010000599.1:1169644-1275508 GCA_019455685.1 Philornis downsi | reverse complement strand
TGTCATACATTTGACAAACATAGTTATTTATTATTTACTGAATTCAGTTTAGCACACTCACGTCTTTAGTAAAATTGTTTTTGCGAATGAAAATGCCATGCCTCTTAGGGTACCTCCAATGCATACTATCCGATTAGAAAAAGTAAATGTTACTCCTTTAATGAACTTTTAGACAGGCGAGTATTTCATAAGGACCAAAATTCGTATTTACCCACTTATGATTAATCTACGCATATTGGCGGTATATGAGAAGTGATCGTTTACACATTACCCATTAAAAATGAGGAACAGCAACACCACTCACTACTCATGGGCAATGTGCAACTGGCGTCTATACATTACTCGCTACCCTTGCGAAATGGGTAGCCGCCGTGGTAAGCTACCCTTAGGGTGGAATTACCCTTGACAATCACACATTTCTCATGATCAATGTATGACTTTACGCACCATGGGTAACGCGCGTGTGGGCACATGCTTTTTTTCGAAATATGAAAAAAATGTCCACATCTTGGAAATCGAGCGTCCAATTGCTAGAATAGCCTACAAAGTGCCTCTTATCGTAGTTGGACAAAATGTGAGCCTGCACATAGTGCCAAAAAAACGTTCATAATATCGCTCATATAAAAATTCCTGGAAACGAACCATTTGATAGCGAATATAACACAATTGTTGACCTCCACATGGGGCTTAAACCAAGTAATACATCCCACGTAACATTAAACATTTTCAAAAAATAGTTAATAAAAGAACCAACACAGAAATATCAGTCAGGTGAACCGACCTACATATACGAGGTGTGTTCAAAAAATAAGGCGAATTTTCAAATTAGGCGGGCTACGTACATTCGACTTCCGATTACAGTTCTACAATCAGCGATTCGGTTGATCGGAGTTCGGATAATTGGAGTTCTACTGTATTACCAATCATTTCGAAGATATGTTGACGGTTTTATCCATTTAGGTTGTTTGTGAGCAGCGTAAATAAGACAAGTATTTTGCATGTTCAGCGATTTTCTGCTATCGAAAAAATGGATCAAAGAAGTTGGATCAAATCTTGTGTAAAAAATGGATTTAAGTTCAAAAACACTTGAAATGCCTCGTACCTTCATCAAATGTCGTTTTGCTTTGCTGAAGAAGGGTGGGTAGTAGCAAAAGGGGTAAATTGATATATTCCTTCCTTCGGGTGAAGGTATAAAAAACACTTGTAATTAACACATAATTAACAAAATGTTAACTTTCTGAAGTCATCCGTTTGGGAAATGTACAGGGATCATCAATCGGCTAATTTGTGTGCGTGATATCCCAAGGAGCGAGACAATGCACTCCGCTTTCATTTGCAATACTAAATGCCTGATGCGTACTGAGATATACTGAATATAACGCAAAAGGACGAAAGATGTGAATATATAAGTCAAATATATATTTAAGCTCGAGCTAAAGAAGTTCGGATTTAACCAGAATCTTCATTCCACCGAAGGGGTAGACCGATATTGCCCATTTACGTGGCCACAGGCAAGAAAGCCGGACAGCAAGACATGCGACGCTGAGTTTTACATTTTTGGCCATATAAAATTATATATTCTTTCATTTGAATTTGAAACAAACTGAAGTTGTCAATGTACTCTTAAATAAGAGCTCTAAATCAAAACGAAACTGCGTTTTTAATAAGGTGCTTGATTATTCCAAATGTATGCACTACAACAATATATCTTTCCAATCTTGTGTTTTTGATCATACATAGTCATATATTTTTTCTTGCTTACAAATTCTACTAATTAAAAATTCAGAATGTTCAGTTCGTGACGATCCGAATCCTTCAGTTCGGCGGAGCGAAAGTGTTTCAAAGGTACACGGAATATCATTACGCCGCATTTTGCACAGAGACCTAAAGTTATACCTCAAATGCCAGTCATAGGCTTGACTTTACACGGCGATTGGACGTTTTTCAACGTTTACCAACATTTTGTTTTCGGGTAAGGCTCATTTCCAACTTAATGCTTAATGATGTACTTGTAAATAAGCAGAACCGTCGCTCCAGGAATCCAACGAATTCGAAACGACGTGCAGTTGTAGTGAATTCAGTGTGTTATATGGAGATGTTAGACAACATAATGCTGCTTGAACTGCAAAATTTTTCTAGCTGTGTGCAAAGAACAGGGTTCCAATAGGACGGAGCAACACCACATGCGCCAATACGTCTCTGTCACGAACTAGAGAAATGCTCCCTGGCAAATTGATCTGCAATAGAGGTCTATACAAGACGATATTATTTTTAATTGGAATGTATTTTCAAAAATGTGTGCTTCAATAATTAATAAATATGTTTTCGATAAACGGTTTACTTTTTTTAATCGAGCTACTAAATATAAACTATCTTTTGAGATACCTTGTGCGTACATATTATACGGTTCTAACGCCCGTCGCGGAAAATACAACAAATTAGTCTATCTACTCTTTTCGTCATTCTGTGCTGTCAGTTTTGAATTTTAATTTTTGCCACTGCGTTAGTCAGCAATATTTAATTGTATATGAAATTCATATAGCCAAAACATTTTACATCGGGGTTAAGTTTGTATTTAGATAACACCGTTATGCAATACAGTAGAACTTGATTTGCTTTGTAGTTGCTAGTTTGCTTAGAAGGCTTACAGGATAACATAACACGCGTTATTCATAGAATACATACCGAAATGCTCAAAAAAGTGACAAGAAATTGCACCTTCCGAATGGAAATTTTGGATGGACGGAGCCAAGGATAACATTTACATTTAATTATCTTTAAAAATTAAATGGCTAAGACCAATTTATCGATTCGAATAAAAAATTTTAATATATGATGCAAACTTGAGTGTTTTATTCGATTTTTAAAAAACTTAGATTAAAAAATTACTTCAACAGTCAGTACCTTTAGTCAAAGTGGTTATCACATCTACTTACATTAGATGCTGGTATTATTATTTTTGTGTTATTGCGAAAATAAATAAAATTTTATAACATCTACCAACGTTATATACACTTGTAAACAGGACATAGTAATTTCACTCCGCTATTGACGTTAAAGCTACATTAATCACTTTAATCACAATTTACGTGAACCTGCTTCAAACAAACCATTTCCATCAATTTTATTTAAAACACTTTCAAAACTTTGTTAACAAATTCTGCGTAACAATACAAAATCTTTGTCACAGACATTGCTAAAGAAGTTCAAATTTATAATATCTTTGTTCAAAATTTACTGAAATTAAAATTTCACTACAACATTTCTTACTTCTCTAAATAATGTCGAACCCATCGAACCCTCAGGTCAGGGAAAGTACACTTCAAATATCTCATGTGCGTAGTGTCCAAGATCGATTCCTCTGCGATTGTGAACACCTCATTATGTTTTGCACAAATTTTGAAAAAATAGATATAGAGGAACATAGCGATTCTTTACTGGAGGTTAAACAGGAATATTTAGAAAGTAGATGGAAGAAAATGCAAACCGCCAATGAAACTCTGATGCTATCTCCTGAACTTTCCTTCAAAAAATGTATCGGATTGCCTCAACATGAATGTGACATAATTTTAAATTTGCTAATATAACATTTATTTGTGACGGTTGTCTAAACTTTATCACTGTTACTAACGAAAACTATAAGAACTTATTTAATATTGTTAAAGGAACTGAAGAAAAAATAACCAAACAAATTTGCAAAACATATGAAATGATGGAAGTGAGACTGGATGAAGCAAAAAGACAAATTGTTGAAGTTAAAAAGGAACAAGACAGCAATGAGAGCGAAACCTATGCAAGCAAATTAAAGAATAGGGCTCCCGTTATTCTAAAACACAAAACAAACAAAAGTGTGCGTTTAAAGAGAAGATTAATCCTCATATCTTAATTTGAAAGTGCAAGGAATTTCAAAGAGAAATTATGGAGATATTGCTTTTAAGTGTCAAAACGATAATGCTAGAAATGCATTTGGAAAAGATTATGAAGAACAAATTCCAAAGATGCGAAAACCTAAAACTTTTTTAAATAGTTGGGTCAAATGAAGAACTTGAAGAAAATTCAATTATCAATGCCATCAAAAAACAAAATAATATTGAGTGCGGTTATTTAGAATGTGTCAGAGTACATAAGAAAAGAAATATAAAAAATAAAAAAAATAGAAGAAAATAAAGTGGAATATTAGCAATCAAATTCACTGAAAGCGTTGTTACTTAAACATCGGAGGTATTTGTGCAAAATTTAACTGGAAGTACTATGAGCAGAAGAGGATCCGGATTTTATGTGTTTGACTGAAAATCACTTAACAGATGATATTGAAGACGAGGAAATTGCCTTAAAAAACTACAATTTATTGAGATGTGAAAATGTATCGCGGCATATATGTGGTGTTTGTTTTTATGTAAAAAATAATTGGCAAGCAAAAATAGTAGAAAGTATCATCTGAATGGATAAAAAAAAAAAACAAATATATGATTTAGTAGGGGTGTCTCGCTCCCCACATAGACAAGATTCACCGGAATTAACATTTATCTCTTTTTCTTTTGAAAATAAAATATATAAAATATATACAGTAATGAAAATCAACTTGTTCTCGGCGATTTTAACATAGACTGATACAATAATAATACCAATAAAATCAAAATAGCTGAAATTATAAATGGTAACTTCTTTCAGCCAATAGTAGCGGAACTTACTCGAATAACACCTACAACGTCTACATTAATAGATCACGCAATATCAAATATAGAGGGCGCTATTTTATGAACGGTTTCAGGAATGAAAATTAGTGATCACGAATCTCTGGAAGTTACCGTACCAACAAAAAGAAAAACAAAAGATGTAAAAATAAAGAACATAAAATATCTACAGTATAACAGTTCTATATTTCGAAATAATTTGAGGCGTAATGGCTTAAATGAAAATTCTTTGCAATGTTCTACAAATAATTTGTGTGATGTAATAATTACAAGTACAAACAATTTGCTAAGTCCAATGATCAAAAACATTGTTCTGAAGAATCAGAAAAGTAACAAATGGTATAATCCGGTTCTACGACAAAAGAAAAAACTGTACTTTATCAACTGGCAATTTGGTTCAATAATGATTGGCATTGGAACCTTTATAGAGCATTTAGAAATGAATATGTCTCAGAAATCGCTCGGGCAAAAAAGTTATATTTAAATAATAAACTTAACAATTGCGAAGACCAGAAAACCATGTGGAAACCAATCAAAGAGGATGTATTAAAAAAAGATACAGAAAAAATCAATGAAATAGTTATCAACGGCAAAAAGATAACTGATGAAAACGCTATTTGTAATGAACTTAATTTCTTTTTTGTTAGCAGTGTAATGAATATTGTAAACTCGATACGATAAATATGAAAATTTAATAGAAGAGAAGTTCGCATTAATAGACATAATACGTTTAAATAATATAATGAAGGCAATGAACAATAAGAAGGATCATCATTTTCTAACAGTAAAGATGTCATTAGAAAATGTTGATATACTTGGAGCTCAACTACGTCAACTCATTAAGGCTTCCCTACAAACGGGATTTTTCCCGGAAGGTTTGAAAGAATCCTGTATTGTTCCAATAAAGAAAATTAAGAATACCAGCGATCCTCAGGAAATTCGTCCACTACTAATTTAGTAGTAACACAGTGGAAAACGGAAATAGTCAACAAAAATTGCATTGTAGCGGTGTTTTTAGACCTGAAGCGGGCATTTGAGACCATAAATCGAGAACTTTTGATACAAAAACTGCAAAAATATGGGGCAAAAGGCATTGAAATGGCATGGTTTAAAAACTGCCTAGGAAACAGAACTCAAAGAACATTTATCCACCGCCTTAAATATCAACATAGGTGTCCCCCAAAGGAACGATTTTGGGAATTTTATTGTTCATTGTATATGTCAATGACACAGAAAAAGTACTAAAACACTCGAAAGTGCGTATGTTTTCGGATGATGCTATGGTTTATATGTGCGGTAAGCATGCTGAGGAATGTGTACGTAAGCTAAACCAATATTTAATACAAGCTAAAACTTAATACAAATAAAACAAATGGTATGGTTTTAAATAGTAATGCGAAACAAAACATGCGACGGGAGGAGTACAAATCGAAATAGTGAATGAAACGAAATACCTTGGAAATGTTATTGATAAAAACTACAAGTTTGAACACACTACAACTACAAAGAAGATATCGAAAAAATTGCCTTTCTAAAAATTCGTAGAAATATTTCAACAACTTCTGCTACAAAAATCTACAACACCGTATTGAAACCACATTTCGAATATTGTTCAACACTATTATTGATCGGTAGCCGACAAATGAAGGACAGAGTGCAAAATAAGGGAATGAAACGTATCTTACGTTGCCAATTTCTAACACCCATAAACTATATGCTGGACAATTTACAATGGCTTTCAGTTATTCAAAGAATAACGATGAATATTTTGCTTTTTGTGTTTAAAATGAAAAATGGGTTATTACCAAAATATCTTAAAGATCAACTGGTATATATTTCGGATGTACAACCTTATAACTTAAGAAATGCTGGCGATTTTAGATTAAACTTTAGCACAACGAATTTCCATCAAAATGTTCTATTGTATAATAGAGTTAAACTATATAATCAAATTCCACACGAAATAAAAACTGAAAGTAATTTGTTTGCCTTTAAACGAAAAATTATAGCATATGTAAAAAATACATACTAATGTTGGAAAATCAATTAATGTACTATTTGAAATTTTTTGTTTTTAATAGCCTTATGACTAAATAATTATGGAAAACAGGTTTAAAAGAAAATGCGCAAGTTAATTTTAATGTGTTCTCTGATGCGAATTATGATACCAGGGCTCATATATTAGATCTATTCAGAGTGGGGAAGGGAAATCCCCAACAACAATCAAACAGACACAGTCTGCCTTTCACTGCTATACCTAATCCCATTGACTCACAGTTTCCCCCAGTGCCTCAGCACTAATCATTCCCAAGTAGCATTTATCGAGAACGCAAATATAGCCTTAAAGATACCCCTATGTGACACCGAAATTTTCAAATAGGGTTACGAACAATGCCCGCCTCTTCGTGATATGTTCACAGCCGTCTACGTTAACCACCCGAGACTCTCTCATGCCCAAAAATTGTACCACATAAGGAATAAAACCAAAGGTAATACAGGTGGAATAGTTAAAGGATATTCGCTCTGTGACGAAAATTTTGATTTGACATGTAACGCGTTAAAATCAGGGTTTAAGAACAAAAGGGTTTTGGTCGATAATCAACTCAAAGCTCTCTTCAATATCCCAGTCGCAAATATAGAGAACAGCGAATCAATACCAAAGATTCAATCTAGCGTAAATGACTGTCTTTCCACTCTCCAAGTCCTTGACGTTCAAATCGAGGTCTGGGGTCCAATACTAATTTACCTCATCTCAACTTAGTTGCCCGATGAGACCCTATCTCTGTGGGAACAGTCCCAAATGGATGAGTTCCTAATTAACAGGTTTGAGGTTGTTGAACGCATATCTGGTATTAGATCCACAAAAGAAAGATACAGTCTCCCCGCTCCTTCAAAAGCCAATGTCCAAACGTATCATTCCCAGGAAAATCTTAATATATGTGTAATCTGTAATACAGAACACGGCATTAAAGCATGCCCAAAATTTCGAAAATTGTCAATCCAAGAGAGAATTATTTTCTTATATAAAAATAAATATTGCAGTAACTGCCTCGTTTCTACTCATACGAAATCAAACTGCAAAAGTAAAAATACTTGCTTGATGTGCCAAAAACCCCACCATACATAACTGCGTATAAAAACTAATGGGCAACGTAAAGACAATAGTGGGCAGTCTGCAAGCTGTAATACTCAGTCCGATTATAAACCACTTATTCAAACCGGAGGAATTTCCAAAATCCACAGCAACGGAGTCTATACATCGGAACAAGTCCAAAGCTCACAGATTCAATCCAACTTCACCTCAAACAATGAATGAGTGGTGAATTATTCACAATCAGAGCGTTAATCGACCCCGGTTCTCAAAGAACTTTCCTATCAGAGAAAGTGAGAAGCCGTTTACACACTCCCTCAAAAAAAGTCCAATTTGATGTCATTGGTATTAGCGGGCTTAAGCAAACTGCCAATAAAGAATGCGAATTGGTAGTATTTTCTCAAAGGCAAAATTTCCGATTCACTACTAACCCAATCATCTTGCCTAAAGTTACTAAACGCCTGCCCTCAGTCTCATTTAATAAACCTCACTCTGATGAACTTGACATAGCTTATCCAAGTTTCAATAAGTCCGCTGAAATAGATATTATTCTAGGGAATGATCCAGAATGGCTCATAAACCTCGAGGGTGTCAAAAAGGGCATTTGTGACCTAAGAGGCCCTTGAAAGCTGAAACAATTCACTCATTCAGCACAAACGTAGTTCAGTCTGAAGATTCTGTACTAACCGATACCCTAAGAAAATTCTGGAAACAAGAGGAAATTCCACACTCTCGGCCAATCTCAATAGAAAACAAATGTTGTGAAGAATTTTTCACAAAAACGACAACACGCCGTTCCGATGGCCGGTTTGTCGTAAGGCTTCCATTTCGTTCAGAATACCCTAACTCGGTTTATCTCGGTTCCTCACGATTAGCGCTAGGCCAACATTCTCGTTTGGAACAATCTATGTCCAAAAACTCTGAATATCACTCAGTCCTATGTGAATATCTAGAGCTTGGCCACGTAGAAAAAACCTCATCTCATGAAGTTGTCCAAGATAACAAGTATGAATCATTTTATCTCCCGCACCACGCAGTCGTTAGGCCTGAACACAAAACCACGAAGGCACGTGTTGTATTTAATGCATCACGAAAGTCAAAATCAGGGTTTTCTTAAATTGGTGTTTTTTACACTGGTCCAAACCTGCAAACCGATCTAATTCTTAACTGGAGAAAATATAAATATGTGTTCAGTGGTGAAATACAAAAAATGTATAGACGGATTTTGGTTCATCCAAACGACAGAAAATTCCAAAGGATTCTTTCCAAAAGGAACCCAACGCTACTATCAAAAATTTCTAATTAGAAACTGTTGCCTTTGGTATAAACTACGCCCCGTTTTTTGTAATCCGAACTCTCTATTACAATTAGCTTCAGACTATGAAAAAGAATTTCCAAATGTTTCTGTCATACTACGTAAAGAGCCGTATGTTGGCGACATTCTTTCTGGCGGATTTTCTGTTAAATAAACTCAATTAAAACAATCACAACTCATATCCACTCTTAAATCGGCAGGATTAGAGGATGATATATATGACTCTGACTTCCTGCTTTTCCACGACTCTAGCTCTACAAAAACTCTTGGAATTAAATGGAACGCTCTTACCGACACATTTATTTACCCTTTCGCTCGTACTCATAACTTTCCTAATGTAACGAAAAGAAATGTGCTTTCCACGGTAGTTCAACTTTTCGATCCCGCTGGTTGGTTAGCTCCCATCGTAATAAAAGCTAAAATTTTTGTGCAACGCCTCTGGCTTGGGATGCTCTTCTAAGCCCAGAGTTACTAAATAACTGGAACGAGTTCATGCATGATCTATCTCACATCGAGATCCCGTGTTTAATTCACTGTACCCCAGACGATATGGTGGAAATTCATGGATTTATTGTGCATGCGTGTATATTCGATGTCAGACACCAACAAACACATTTTCCAATCTTTTTGTTGCAAAAACTAAAATAACGTCTATTCAAACGGTGTGCTTACTCAGATTGGAGCTCTGCGGAGTTGTGTTGCTAGCTAAACTAGTTAACTTTGTAACTTCCAAATTTGAATTTAATACCTCTAATGTCATTTTATGGACAGATTCCTTTATAGTACAGGGATAACAGTCCAAACCACCATCATTATGGGAGACATATGTCGCCAATCGAACTTCCCAAATATATTCACTTACACCAACAGCGAAATGGCATCATGTTCAAACTCACGACAACCCAGCCGATATTGGTACCCGAGGTTGTAAACCACAAGATGTCAAAAGCAATTCAATGTGGTGGGAAGGACCAGAATGGCTAACTAAGCTTCTCCAAAATCTAAGCATGAAATCCAAGTACTGCAAGTGACGACAGAAGAGAATAACATTTTGCAAAGGTTTTTCATTTTACGCAAAAGTTCTTCAGGTTCTAGCGCACGTATTTAGATTTAATAATAATAATAATAACACAATAATAACACAATAATAACACAATGTGACAAATAGGGAAAATTTCGTAAACCACAATCTTGTACAAATTGAAATTTAATTTGTAAAAACCAGCTAATAACACTGACTCAACAACAGTACTTCCTAACTGAATATTAATCGCTCTTCAAATCCCAGGAAATTGCAACCAAAAGTTCATTAGCTCCACTTAATCAATTTATGGACACTAATAAGATAATGCGAGTAAATGGCCATCTTTCAAATTCTTCTCTGCTCTATAACGAAAGATATCCAGTTATTCTCCCTTTGTCATTTCTACCTTACACATTTATATCACTTTCTGGCTCATGCAGAATGCATTCTTATGTGTAGAATCGTACAAACCGAGTTTCACAAAACTCGTTAAAAACTTCGTGTAATACGGAAATGCAAAACATGTATTATTTTTAAACAAAAGCCGTGCTCCCAAATCATGGCACCCCTCCCTCCAGAAAGATGTAATTTTACATCACTATTCTGCGCTAACGGCATTGATTTTGCTGGACCCTTTGATATTAAAAGTTATTCTTTACGGAATGCCCTAATTTTAAAAGGTTATGTCAGCGTGTTTGTTTGCTTCTCTACTACAACAATCCACCTCGAACCCTGTTCTGACTTATCATTGCATTCTCACGTTTCGTCGGGAGGCGGGGGCTTCCCCATAGGGTAGTTTCCGACAACGGCCAAAATTTTGCCCCTTATTAACCGATGGTTAAAATTAAAAGGTCCGCATCATCAATTTTCTATCAGGTGGAAGGAGGACTATCTCAAAGCCCTTCACAAAAGATACAAGTGGCAAAAACCTGCCGTCAATCTCCAAGTGGGAGATTTTATAGCAGTGATCGATGATTTATTACCTCTTAGCGAATGGAGGCTTGGTCGAGTCGAAAAAAACCAACCCGGTTCAGACCAAATTTCTTCGCATGAACACCAACAAAAAGATAGACGCTGTCAAAAAGCATAAGTATTGCTCCAATTGTCTAGCAAAAAGCCATGTATTCCGAGCATATCGATTATCAGGCACTTGCAGAAAATGCAATAAATTCAACCACTCACTCTTGCATTATCAACACCCCCGAATCAAAGCACCGTCCAGAACTAGAATTAAGCCAGAGTGGCGCATTGAATCTTCACCGCCAAAAAATGGAGAAACGTCTAGGGAAGCTGCATCAACTGGGCCTGATCAGCATATTATATCTGAGGCAATTAGGTCGCTCGTTGCAGTTCTATGCGTCACATCTTCTTTTGCACAAGTGCATAGCCGGGGGCATGCCTAAACCCGATGATGTAGGCAATAATCATCAGTTTGTTTACACTAGATTTAACATATTTGTTATTTTTCAACAAACAACAAAATAAATTCCAACTTTTTTTGAATATTATGTAAACGTATATTTCCGTTGCAAATTTCATTTAAATGAATTCAAATTATCCTTCCTCTAAATTGTATGTACTATTTATTGTGAACTTTTTGCTATAATTCCAATTGCTAACATAACTCTCCTAATATTACAGGGTTGCCCATATTCGACGGACACATGTTTAAAAAAAAAATCAAAGAAAAAAATAAAAATTTGGCGGTTGGCAATCTTATTCATTTAATTTGTTCCAAGTAGATTTGTTTACATCAATTTTTGAATATGATATCTCTCAAATGGCCGCCTCTGGCGTTGATGGCGTATTGTGCCCTTTTTGCAGCATTTTCCATCGTTTTCGCCAACATTTCGGCCGGAATAGCGGCTATTTCTTCACGAATGTTGTCCTTGAGCTCTTCTACGGTCCTTGGCTTGTTAACGTAAACCTTTGACTTCAAATGTCCCCACAAGAAGAAGTCAGCAGATCAAATCGGGCGAACGCGGTGGCCAGTCCAAATCACCACTTTTCGACATCAAACGGCCCGGAAACAAATTCCTCAGAAAATCGATTGTTATGCGACTTGTGTGCGGTGGAGCGCCGTCTTGTTGAAACCAGAACTGCCTCATACGCTTTCGACGAATAATTGGCATCACACAATTGGTCATCATGTCGCGATAACGCTCCTGGTTGATGGTAACAGCATGGCCATTTTCGTTTTGGAAGAAAAACGGCCCAATGACCGCTTTCGCACTAACGCCGCACCAAACTGTGACTTTTTCGTCATGAAGAGGCAATTCTTGAATCTCCTGAGGATTTTCAGTGGCGTAAATACGGCAATTTTACTTATTTACGGTCCCATTCAATGTGAAATGGGCTTCATCGGACATGATAATTTTGTTCCAAAATTGCTCGTCATCATCGGCCATTTCGATGACTCGTTGGGCCCATTCCAATCGACGAGGCTTGTCCGCAGGCAACAATCTTTGCGTCAATTGAATTTTGTACGGGAACAAATGCAAATCAACGCGAATAATCCGTTGTAAAGTGGACCGAGCCATGCCCAACTGCTGAGAACGGCGTTTTTGGGATGTTCTTGGGGACCTCTCAACACTGGCTCGTACGGCAGCGATATTCTCGGCCGATCGCCTTGGTCGACTTTTATTTGGCCTCTTCGGATTAGAAAGAGCCTCACCAGTCGAAAATTTTTCGTATAAACGCTTAATGGTGTTCTTAGAAGGCGCACTTCTCACATTTTTTAATATTTTAAAAGCACGTTGAGTTTTAACAATTGACTTCTTCTGTTGAATGTAAATTTCAACTATTTCAGAGCGCTCGTGTGGCGTGTATTGTGGTAAAAATCTGCTTGGACTGACGCTTCAAACGCGGTATGTCATTAAGCGATCTGACATCTCTTTCAAAAGTTATGGCGTTGCCAGATGGGTCCGTCGAATATGGGCAACCCTGTACTATTGCGAATTCCAAAACTAGATGTTAGAAGATGTTCTTATATAAGAAATTATCACGATGGATTCGTCGAACGTTAACTGATACTATAAAAAAGTCATGTGTACATTTTTGTCACTATTTCCTTCACAATTAAAGAAGGTGGATACAACACCTTCAAGAAAATTGCAACAAAAGAGTAAACATAAGTTTACAGGTTTACGGCTCTAAAAACATCAGATCAGTGGTATTGAGTACGGAATATGGAAGTCCATTCTTTCAAGCAGGGCTGCAAAAGTAATAATACCTGTTCACTTTTTCAAAGCTGTAGCCATCATAACTTCGGGAATTGTACAGAAGCCATACTAAAAACTAGATTGCTGCAACTTTATAAAACAGAAGTATTGCACCGCTACAAAAGACTGAAGCGGTTGGAATTATTTTCTACGCGCGGCTTATAATAGGTTCGGTCGAAAATTTAGTCGTATTAAAATGTTATGAATTTCCTTCCAAAGTTCCTAAGGCAAATTTCTTATTTACTAATAGCATATACTCGTATAGCAAATTATACATATTTATCTGTAATAGTTTATGAGTGGTTCTTGAGATATTGCCATTAAAAGAATTACATTGTGTGGGCGGGGTCACTTCTCTTTTCCTAATCTTAACAACACATTACTTAATTTTTATGGCGATCTTATTGATCAATCGTCATACGAATTTTAACGGATGATTAAAAAGGACCTGGCACCGCCTCATTCTATCCCAAACACATATCTCTCAGGTACGTATACCGCTTCTTACCTCCAATAGTTCATGAGATAGCCTTATCTCATCTCAATGCGTAAATTTACACTCAATGTGTTTCAGTTAATAGTAACATATCGTTAACTTTTGGTTACTTAGTCACCATTAGAAAATTGTAAAAGGGGACGGGACACTGCTCGTTTTTATCCGAAAACATTTCTTTTTATGCCAGTAGCATACTCGTATGTACCAAATCTTTTCTGTACATCTCTAATAGTTCTTTAGATGTAGGCCTTCAAAATTGTTGTTTGTATGGGCGGCGCCTATGATCCTATGATTCCTTTCTGGGTGACATAAATATACTGTAAACATTTCATAACAATCGGTCCATTAGTTTAGACGCCTATTCGGAACAAAGGCACGAATACACAAACATACGAGCACAAACATTTAATTTTGTGCGTGTAGATTTCAATATGATTTAAAACTTTGTGCGGTTTAATATATTTATTTATGTTTTCAGTTTCAGCTTTAACCATTTTTGGAGGCAAATTATTTATTTCCATTTATGCTTAGCTATTTACAAACCTTATTTGTACACTTACCCAGAATGTACGTTTGGGTTTTAAATTTATAAGAACATTTTTTTAATAACATTAACAATTTTGGAAATGGTTGTAAGTGGTACATATGAAATGATTCCACTTATTTCAAATGTATTTGTTGTGAATAAATTAAACCAAAATACTTTGAATGACCAGCAGGTTAACAGCGAAAATTAGGACTTACTGCAGCTTGATAAAATTTATGTAGTTTTTTTTTAATTAAATTTAATTTTTAATTTAATTTAATTTTATTCCATTCTTAAAATTTTCTGTAAAATTTGGTACCTAAAATTGTGACATACGTGATACATGAACCTTCTGGGAACTGCCGGAAATACAAATATTTTCCCAATTACCCAAGAAATGAAAAAGTCTGGAAGATTGCTTCCTCCAGCCTATTACAGAAAACAGGTAAATGTTAATTTCCCACAAAAAGGTCGTGAAATCAATTATTACTAGACAGACTCAAAAGAAAACAATGACCGGTTTTGATCTAATATGCGATTAAGTCGGTTATACAAAATTTTGCCGTGAACAAAAATTTTAGGCTACTTAAAATATCTGTATCTGATTCAATCGTTAATATACAAAACGAATGTGTTGAATTTAAAAAAATTAAGTTCAGTATAAAAATGGTAAAAAAAACTTTATTATTGCAAAATGATAAATTTTATATACCTATAGAACGGAATGAACCAAATGACAAGTCCAATTCGAAGCACTCATATTATAAACGGCAAACAACGGTAGATTTGGACGGATCCTTCTGCGATGATTCCGCTCGGTCCAACGATGCATGCAGTTATGATTGGTACATACATACATAGTACAAACTTATCTCTTCTTCAGCGTGAAGTGTCTGAGCCTAAAAGAATTCCGATTCTCGGTGGCCGCACTTGAGGCGCTCATGTTCTTCCGTACTCGGTAATGTTGGATCCGAGATAACATTTGGGCAGGCATATATGGGTCAATTCATCGATTCCGTGCATAATTTGATCAACATAAATGCAGTTCGAATCAGCAGCCTGGTGATAGTCACAGTTGCGACAGGCAGTTGTTTTTGCATTTCCAACAAATGCCAACAAATTGAAGACCAACAGTGGCTTCAAATGTCCAAGGCATAATTGGATATTAAAAGTGTGATTTGCTTCCTTAAAGCAAAATTATATTGTTTTGTATATATAAATTCTTTCTGAGAGCAATGACTTATTTGGGTGTAGTTGAAAACAACATTTTGTGCGTTTTGACTTCCAAGGAGTCTGCGACGTTACTGTTAGCCTTGAACTTGAAACCTACTTAATTTAACTGTTGCTTAATTGAGTTTCTTTTGGGACTGCCTCACTCGCTCACCCACACTGTGTGCAAGCACACACATTCGAAGATGGGCATAGAGAATGTATTACGTCATTAAAATTCTCGTGTTGACTATGGAACTTTTCCTTTCCCTTGAGCTGCATGTCGTTGCCTTTCGGTAGTTTTTAATTTCTACTCCTTGTTTCCTTTATCTATGTGTATGTGTGCGTTAATTTTGATGTTTCATTCTCATGGCGTTCCTATCATTTACTCGATAATTACTGCACAAATAACGTTATCTCTCTCTCCCACCTCAGACCACACTAGTTTGTGTGTATACCTGCAAAGAAACAAAGAAGGGACCGATGAAATGGAATTTGGCAAACACAGGATAAGGGCTAAACCATGGAAAGAGAAGGCTAGAGCAAGGGGACTGCTTGTTTTTACGTGTCGTGCTTCACACGAGTCTTCGCTTACCTTCAGGTACCCTTTGTAATGGACGCACATGCGCATTGGCTGATACGATGCGGTAAATGGAGTTTCCCCTAAAACGAAGTACAGGAAAATGGGAAAATATAAAACTCAGGCAAAGTCAGTCACAGAATGATGAAATGAAAATGATAAAAATACATTTTTCAAAGTAATGACTATAGCTGGAAGACATGTTGTTTGTGTTGTTATTGTTGTTGATTTTCGATGGTATATACAAACCGGCTGAAATCGCAAAAATAGCAGTAGCAGAGAGCGAAATTTCGCACAAAAAAATTATTTCAACAAACGCCAAAGGGAGTTGCTATGCCCCAACAACATAGTTGAAAATCGCTGTGCCTCACTACCCAGACCGAGCAAGGAAACAAGGCGTAACGGGTTAATACAATAAAGTTTTTCCCCAATCTCTCTAGAACACACAGAAAGGAACCCAATACGAATCCAATATCACCGTTCCAACAAGTCTACAAACGGTGGTTTGTCCTAGAATCGAAGGGAGATTTAGGGAGGCGGATGGTTAAAAGAAGTATACGAGAATATACTTTATGTTGAAAATTCCAATTTGCATATTTAGATTTAAAAACACACGCACACACATATATAAGTATATATACATATATATATAAATATATATATATTATGGTATGTAAATGTGATATTATATGTACATCTCTAAAAGCAAGTATATAATAAGAACACATTTGTATAAGAAGAACTTTACAATTCAAAGTACTATGTGCGTTGTTATATCTATAGGAACATGTCATCTTGTACACAATAGACATTCATCCAAAACAATGTATTTTCCCAGGAATTATTTAACATATCTATCTATCTATCTCTTGTCGTAGTAATAATATAGTTAAATTATTATCTGATTAAGAAGAACAAATGATTAAGCAAATCTAAAGATTTGTCATCAACGGTAGCCAATGCTATACATGAACTACTTGAATATTCCGAAACGAATTAATTCATTGTCGTAACTTTATGGATATACGAATTATGAGTATTAACTCTCACGTTGAATGAGTTATATTTTCCTTGTGTTATATTTTCCTTGTGTTTTATAACGCTGATCAGCAATTTATTCATCGCAAGACGAGGTAATAACATTTTCTTAGAAATGATCAAAGATGGCTTTAAAGCGTCAATTTCAAAGGAACCATTAAATAAGATATGGAATGGAATAGAGAAAAATCCGCATTGCTGTTCAATCGGAAAAACATTTACAATGCACACGCTTTTCAAGCCACACTTGGAGCTTCAGAACGAGCAACTATTGTACAGGGTGGGCCATAAGGGTGTTCGCGGTTTAAATATTTAATAATAATAATAATAATAATAATATTTAAATAATAATAATAATAATATTAATAATAATAATAAAAAAAAAAAGTGCTGAAGTGACTTGTGGCCGAGACCACCGTCATGTTCAGCTATAAATGGACCCCAGCTCGCGCGGTATCTGGGGGGGAAAGAGGCGTGGGAATAAATAATTATAATAATAATAATAAAATTTTTTAATAATTCAAATTTTAAAAACTCCAAATTTTGTCTACATATAATTGAGGAAATAATTTGAGTAATCGCACTAGAACATGAAAACGACATTTCCTTGATTATTTCTCAGTAATATGGCAACTGAGACATGAAGCACACAAATTGTTCTTAGGGCAACTATGGAAGACGCTACCTCAAACAAACATTTTTCCATTTTAATTATCATAAAAATCAGAGACACACAAATAGAGATGAACGCTTTAAAGTCTTGCAAACAATTCAAAACAAAAAAAAAAAAGAACAAAATCCGGATTAATCAATTAATTGATTATCATACAATTGAATTAATCATATTTATGGATAAACGATTAATCATTATTTTGATTATTCAAAACTAATGATTAAATGAATAACTGAATGTATTGCAATTTTATATTTTGAATAGTCTGAAATTTAAGTTAATTGATTAACTGATACGTCGAAATATAGATTAATCACCAACTTTGATTAATCAATTAATCGCAAATTCATAGTTTTGGTACAACCTATTTGCAGGTTCACATGTCAAAAGTACTACCGCAATAGAAAGGATCCACTCTCATCTTCTGTCGCAAAATAGTATGATTGAAGTAGTTATTATTAAAGTGTTTGCATAAGGAATCGAAATAGCACTAATTCAAAGCTATAGCAAGGGGGATGTCAATTTGTATGATGGTGGATGCAAATTGAAAAAATGTTGATTGCCATTCTACATTCCTATAAGTGATCATAGACAAACAAAATCCGATGTTAAAATTCTATAAATTTTAATTTCAGATTAAAATATATAAAACAAAATATAATTTATTGAAGAACATGGATAATTTTTATATCTATGTGGAGTGCAGTTGTATATACATTACTGCTTTGCGCCTCTCTATGTTTTAAATAAATTATTTTGTTTGTTGAGAAGTAAAAAAGTAAAGATTCTTGCAAAAACAACAATTCGTTAACTAATTATTTCATTGAAATATAGTTTGCTTGCTAGTGTTTATATAGCGGCAGTAATGTTGTAACAATGTAACAATTTTGGATCCGTTTACAACTTGTGAAGTTATTGTTGTGATAACATCCTTGCTATTGATCAAACCCGTTTTAAAAGTAGGACTGACCACAGCTTTAATATTAGTGTTCGATATTGACGACATTGCAGTCGTCTTGCAATGTAATCCGAACTTATTCGGGCATAAGCAAACCCTTAATCAATAGAGGGTTATAAATATTAGAAGCTTGCAGTAGTTCGTTCGTTTTTTTTTTCAAAACTATATGGCACATGCGATATGTATATACATGCTAAAACATTTCTTCAGTATCAATAAAATAAAGTATTTTGTTGGGTTTTACTTTTTAATTTGTCTGTTACCAATATCGATTTAATTTCTTGTAAAAAATATAATTTGTTACCAAAAAAATCATAACTTTGGCAATTATTATCACGTATTTATCTATTGTTGGCTAAATTTCCTATTCCTATTCAAACTTTCAGAAGAATAACTTGTGAAATAAATGAAGAGCATTTTTCAATAGTGATGCCCACTAGTAGGGCAAAGGTTTAGAAAGCATACGAACTACTCGTACTTCATTTCAATGTATATCTATTGCCACCATATATTAATTTTTATTAATCTTTAAATGGTAAGAAGTTTATTAAAATATTGAAAAAGTATAAAGTTTCCAAATATGGAGCTTGTTCTTTTATGGGAAAGGTATTCCTCGACTGTTTTTTTCTCTTGTGTCCATTGGCGTAGCAACAGGGTGCTAGGGGGAGGACGTGTGGTTTACCCCTCTCTAGAACTTTCTTAAAATCCACCAGGGTGCTCAGATTAGGTGCATTTAATGAAGTAAATCCGTGTAGTTAATAGTCTAAGGCTGTATCCCCTCCCAGAGAGAATTTATTGCTACGCTAATATTTGTGGCACTCGCGGTCTGTAGTATTGTGAAAAATATACCGTCTTATCGTTAGAGGCGCATTATTCACCATTTTGCGAAGCCTGGCCTCACAAATAGGGCGGTCAATTAAAAAAGTATGTATATTCACTCTTTGTACGATTAAGCTTGTTCTTATTGAACAGATTTTGCCCACTTTCGAAGTTGCCCTGTTTATGGCTAAGACATATTTTAGAACTAAATTTCACGATCCAAGCCTTGGCCTCTATCGAACTTTAAACAACACGCGGATGAACATGCGTAAATCGACATATACTTGTACAACGATCAAGGATATACGTACTTTATGGGATCTCAGATAATTATTCCTTGAAATAAATATCAAATAAATCTGCCCTTGATGAAAGGTATACCAATCTGGTGTTTCAGGCTATTATTATTAAGTTTCATACCGATAACATTCAAACAAAGATTTTTTCAAACATGATTATGATTTCAAACAAACCTTGAATTGTTTGGAAGAATTGCGCAGTAAAAATAACAACATATATCGTGCTCTATCTATTTCCGGCTTTTGTAAGCGAATCTCATCAGGTAATTTCGTGTTGATGACATAATTGGTGCCGATCAGGCGAATGACGTTACAATGGCTGTATTAATTTTCCCGAATGTATTAGATTCCGATTGAAATTTCTGATTTGGTTTTCCGGTATTACTGGTTTCTCTTTGAAATATTTGTCAATAGATGAAGTTACGCACATTTTTAATTATCCCCCTGATATTGTTTGAGTTTATTTCATCAAATGCCTTTATGTATATTTTATTTTATATTTATTGATCTTTATTTTTGAAAACTGAAACCAAACTTAAAACCTAAATTATAAATTTTAAACAAAAAAATAAAAATCACTCAAACCAAAAATTATTATTATACTTATATATATATATATATATATATTTGTCTCTACATATTTGCACCAATAATAATCCAAAATATACTTTGTAGCATATTTATGAAGTGCGCTGAAATTCAAACATTTTCATACATTCCTTTTCATTGATTTTTTTTTTAGGTAAAAATCAACCCAGAAGAAGGAGAATGCTAGGATCTAATCAAAAAATAATCTGAATTAATACTCAATAAAAAAGCTAAATTGTAACTTACAGAACTGTGTCGTTTAAAAATTATAAAAAAGCAACTAATTTTTGAAAAATCGACAAATTCTAGTCGCAGAGCTAAGCTAACTAAGTTCTCGTTGCTTGTCCCATTATATTGAATTTTATTGAAAACAAATAAACGCCGTTTAAATATTACTGACTGTATCGGGGTTTGAAACCGCCACCATATGAATTATAATCGAGTTTAACAATTATCGCGCCACGGTCAGTCGCATAAAGCTGGGAATACTCGTATGTGGGTTAAATTAGACAATTTGTATAGGATGTATTAGAAAGGACTTGATTATTCGGTGAATATTTTCAAATTTTATCCAACATTACAACGCAATACAAGTAACAAAAATATAAGTTACTGCAGTCTACGAATGAGGGCTTTCATTGATAAAATTAAATAAATTAATCAATTCGTATGATAGCTAATGGAAGACGTCCATTTCAACTCTTGAAACTAATTTTACAAATTACATGCTGTGTAATTGATTTGACTGAATTCAATACAACTTCTTGAAAGGTAAAAAGTTTGAAAGTGATGTAATGAACAAAATTTCTGGTTACTTCTGTCAACAAATTCTGAACTACAGGAAAAAAATTACATTTTAGAAATCGTTTAATTTGTACGAGATGTACCAGATGGGATAGGTGAATATAGTCCATTTACAAAACCCGATTGCGTTTTTACAAAAATTACGCTGTGCCAAGTTTTAGCACATTTCAGCTAGGAAGACGGGTGGACATCGCTCAATTGACTTGGAGAGACATGAAACACGTTTAGCCAAAAGGTGCCAGGAACTCTAAACGTTTCCTTCTGACTTTCAGAACTTCATCTGTACAAAATCATATATATCTTCAATCCTTTGGGTGAAGGTATAAACATTTTTATAGCGTGCACTGGGCAGACTTTGGCACAGTTTTCATTATTTATTACGGACAACATAGTTGAATCAAATAACAATCAGACAATGACTGTCGTAATAAATATGTCTATCAGATAAAGGTTCAAAATGTGCGAAAGCATCCTTTGATTTTGTTCGTGCAATGTTCAAATGTGCCGGATTCGGTAATTTTGTTGATTCAAAAGACTAATAACTGTCAAAGAGATATGTTACTCAACGTTAAGTGATTGTGATTATTTGTTTTTGAAACGAGTTGTATAATAGTTTTAAAACGCACTAAGCTCTTTTTTGCATTCATAAAACAACCTTAGCACGAATATGAGGAAATTGCCAACTAACACTTTCAGAAGCTGCTTCTTTGCATCAACCATATACTGTTGTTGCAAATACTTGTTTTTACCAAAAGTGTAAAGGAGATAAATATAAAATAATTGAACTGTTCCTCCCATATTTTGCTAAACGTTTACCTTATATTATCAGATAGTATTATGGAAGGAAGGTGTACTATTTGTTTGTTTATAATTTTTGATTAAATGAAAGAGAATTGATCCTATATTGATAAATGTTTTATCTAATGTCGGCAAATATGTATGGAATACAATATCAGATAAATGTCCATCCTGTTAGCCTCACAAATGCGAACACTTTTGAGCCCATTTTTCATTACATTCTCACACATTTCTCGCGGTATTTCATTAATTTCATCACGAATATTTGGTTTGAGTTGCTCAAGCATTTCTGGTTTATTTCAGATATCAGATATCTCCACAAAAAGAAGTCCGGAGCAGTCAAATTAGGTGACCGTAAAGGCCCATCAACATCACCATTTCCTGAAATAGCCTGCTGTGGTAAAAGGTCTCGCAGTAATTCCATTGTAATCCTGGCTGTATGCGATGCGGCATCGTCTTGTTGACACCACATGTTAATCAAGCCCAAAGTATGCAGTTCTGGCTAAAAAGTGTAGTTAGAAAGTTTTCAATCATATCAGGATATTGCTCCCCATTGACAGTTACCGTTACACCGTTTTCAGTTTCAAAGAAGTAAGATCCAATGATTCCTCCTAACCAAAGTGCACACCAGACTGTCACTTTTAATGGATGCAAAGGTGACTGATGAATAATTTGAGGGTTTCCCATTGCCCAGAACCGACTATTCTGTTTATTCACATATCCATTCAAATGGAAATGTGCCTCGTCACTCATTATGATTTTTTCATGAAAATCGGGGTTGTCATGGGAGAGCTGTAATATCCTACTGGTACATGTATGTACGGCGGCGTAAATGGTCTTGTGGAAGAAGCTCTTGTGCCATCTGAATCATAAATGGAAACAAATTGAAATCCTTGTGCAAAATTGTGACCAAAGTTTTTCTTTGAAGACCAAGCTCTTGAGCACGACGTCGAATTGAGGTTGATGGATTGTTTTGAACACTTTCTTGAGCAGCAGCAATGTTTTCAGCCGACTTGCAGTACGTTGTGGTTCATGCTTGGCCCTATCAGCTGGAGACGCTCTTTCTGTGATACCATTCACTACACAATAAATAGTGCGACTTGTTGGCACGTTGTTTCTACCAAAAATTTCACGTAACTTTCTCATCGTCACAGTATGTATTTGATGATTGATTTTGATAAAATGTTTTAACGATTAAAACACGTTGGTTTATCGAATATTTTTCTATAATACATTTTTCTATAATATCTGACAACTGACGATGGAAGCTGGCTTTTAATTGAGTAAAAGAGTAATATTCACACAATAAGAAATTGTTCAATATGTAGAAAACAGATCATTAATTTTCATACAGTTAAATGATCAACGGCTATTTTGAACCTACAGTTTGCCCCTCTAAAAAGGCTTTAAGATTCGCAGAATACCCTTTTATTAAAATGTTTCCCTACTGCCAAAGATTTATCGTTCGTCCGACCAATGTGAAATTTACTTCAACAGTGAAAGTACAGTACAAAATCACACATTTCACACATAATTTGGAGCGTTTCAACGTTCATTCACCAAAATCTCAGTTCAATTTCAAATAAGAAATTCTTCAAGGAATAAATTTAGAAGGAAATGTAAATATTTCATAGGATTTCCGTTAGAACAGAATCGTAGCACAAAGTTAAGTTATCTTACATTATTCAGAAAGTATATTCTATTCTATATAAACTACTCAGATGAGAATGTTCATAACATTTACATTCATAACAATGTTCTGTATTTACATTTACTTTATTTTTTAGATGATGATGTATAAAGTGTAGTAAATAAGAATTCATTATTTTTGCATTGAACTAACTCGTTGCCGATTTAATGTCGAAAGACTGGGACTATCGTTTTTCGCGGTCTTCTTTTGGGGTGAGTATTGGTTGCAGCAGCGAAATCTTTCGCCATAGATGGTAACCAGTGGTAATTAATTGGTGCCTGACCCGGACTATAAGGTGGAGCATAAGGACCTTCTATACAAGCTTAGAAACACACTTCCACCCACATTGACCAACGATGGGTGCTTCTGGGTGATTGCTTTGTCATAAGCAGCCCACTTTTTATTACGTGTCAACATCCGCTTCAGAAATAGGTCGTTTATATTGCGATTTAGTCGGACTTGACGGCTTCCATTATTCTATCGACAATCCTCTTTCGAGATCTTTCACATTACCGGAGCAGAATTGATAAAACCGTGCATGATTGGTTACAACAGTACCAGGACTATAAATAACATTCATGTCCTGATTCGATCGAAGTTCCAGGCGAACGAAAACGGGTCGCTCGATTTCGACCCGAATTGGGTTTCTCGCTTTTGAAAACTTTCATTCGTCTACGCTTATGAAAGTTAAAATTCGGTCTTTACGTAATTGGAAATCACATTATTGCGATATAAAAATTTTGCACTTTTGTTGCCATCTCCCTCAAAAATAGCAAAAATCCTACAAAATTGTTCGGAGTTATATACTCGTACAACTCTTCTCACAAGTGATCATCTGCAAATGTGGGAGAGAGAATACGAATGAGAGAATGTTTGAGATAGAGCAAAATAATAACTATAAACAGCTGTTTGTCCAGATGTAGTTGCCATAAAAGAACAAATATGCAGACCTTCATATGTCCCACCAGTGTCTGCAGTTGCCGCGTTCTTAAACTTTTTTTAAGATAAATAATAAAAGAAATGTTGACAATTATTATATTTTTTTACAATAATCATTTGCTATTCATCCTTAATATTTTTACTTT
Source organism: Philornis downsi (assembly GCA_019455685.1). Lineage (NCBI taxonomy): Eukaryota > Metazoa > Arthropoda > Insecta > Diptera > Muscidae > Philornis > Philornis downsi. Next base: position 1,250,600 of record JAHXMU010000599.1, on the reverse strand, counting down.
CATAATATTATTTTGCTGTTTTGCCTTTACTCGACAATGAAACAGCAAGTGAGTGATTTTACATATTTGCGTTCGCGGAGTTAACTGTGCGTTCGAATGTGAGAAACGCAATTTTGTATGGAAATGCTTACGTTTTCGTTCGAGTTCTTGTTCGCGTAGAATGCAAACCGGATAGAGAAACTGGCCACCACAATTTCATTATCCTAGCTTCCGCCTTTAGAGAAGAAAAAATGACGTGTGTATTTTCACTTTACTGGTGTCCAAGCTTGACGCGCGATTAAACAATTCTGAGTTAAGCAATCACATAACTGTCTGAGTAGTTTTTTGAGTACGATGTCTTACCTTTCTAACCTTTCTAGCGTAATGCAATCGCTATTATACAAGCGATCTTTCCAACTATTGGAAAGATTATGAATTGCCTTTTACAATACCTTGTATTAATCCATTCTTTTGACTGCGTTTTGTAAGAACAAGTAGGTAATTACCCAGCAGGAAATAATGTTAACTCTTAAAAAAATTCCCAAGAAGTTCAGTGTTTGTCTTAGTTCCATATACTGTGGTTATTTTCATAAAAGTATCAACCTTCATTTAAAAAAACTCCAACAATTAGTGGTGGTAAACATTGGATTGTATGAATTAGGACGAATAGAAGTCAAACTGTGTTTTGTATGTACACATTAAATAGTATTTAGAGGAAATATATTTCAGGCTAATAAAGTCAATTATAAAGAAGTCCAAACAAACAATACTTATTTAGTAAAATGTTGGTCCATTCAGATGCTGTGTATTATGAATAGACATAGCTGCGATTTCCTAAATTATCGTTACCTCATTGTGTCAGTTGAAAATCTGAAATCAATTTTTTCCAGTCTCAAAGCAATTTTGGTCCTAAAGGATTTTTGGATTTCAAACTTGCAAAACTTTCAAATTTTCCATGTGAATTTATAAAATAAAATTGTCGTCTCGACATTTACATTTAGAACGTTGAAGAGTATATACTTTGGCAACTGTGGCCTTGTAATTGACTTGTTGAAACAATTAGCTTCTATTATTAATAACGAAATAAATGGTCTTCAAATATTTTCCCTGCGCAACATCTACCTATTAAAAAATATTCCCATAATGCGGATATACTAATTTACAGCATAGAGCAATATTTATAAAACGCCAAAATGCCGGCAAAATAAAAAATATAAAAGGATTTCAGTGGCAATGAAATCAGCCAAACACATTTTTTATTCTTCCCGTCATGAGGAAAAGCAACAGCGGCAGCAATTCGTATTTACAAAAATGATAATGAGCTAAATGATAATATAACAGCATCAAACCAGACATCCAACGAGCCAGACCAACCAACATTACCTTGACCTTGAAACCCACATTTAAAATATGCTCGAAAAAGCAACAAAAATTATCATCAACAAGAGTCAGGAGTAACCAACATCCACTGAAGCAGCATCCAGCGCCAGCAGCAGCAACTAAAGACAGAGAAAGTCATTATTTCATCAACAAATGAGCCCCGCATTGGCCTCACTCACTCACTAAATGCTGCCACCACCACTTATTGCACTCATACAGATACATTCCAAACCACCAACACAAGAGAAAGTGCCGCTATTTCTCTGGTATTAGTTCATTTGCATTTCTGCATTCATACACATTTAAACGGATGGATGGAACAACGAAATGTAAATGAAAACAAAAACCATACACACAGCACTAACATCAGCACCAACAACATCACTTTCATAGTTCCATGTCCTGGTCGCCCTATACTACTGGATGTAGTGCTTACCTCCACTGCGGTGAGCCGGTCTTTGGTCCCTTTGCCATCCTCCTAATTTACATCAGCTGCGAATGCTCTCATTATCATTTATTCATTTCGTTTCATTCATTCCATTCATTAGAGAAAAATGAAAATTCTGTGGAATTGTTGTTGGGACTTTCGCGTTTTCCTCTCTTTTATATGAAATTTATTCATTTTATTCCTCTCATCAAGTTTTTCCTGTAAATTTCGGGGGGTTTGTAGAGTGACACGATATCACCACAGCGGTATCGGCGTACGGTGTCGACTGGAAAAGTCTGGGAGCAAAATAAATAAGAACGTAAGAATGGTAAAAACAAAAACGTATTTTAATAGCACATTGCAAAGAAAAATTAAATGAAAACATAGAAAAGAGAAGTGCGATAAAAAGAAAAACCGCGCAAATTGTGCTAAAAATTAAACAGAGTACAAGAAATATGAAAAAAAAACTTGGTAGTGCATTTGAGGCAATTGGCGACAGTGACTCAAATGCTCTGAACGGAAAAAACGTCCTTGTGGCAAATAACTGGCAAAAGCAATTTGTACTAGTAGTGTAAATCTTCGGCTTTCTTAATTATTTACTATTCCGATTTATTTACCTATACATTGGACAAACTACATGTTTTCGACTTCCAGAGTTTGATCAGAGAGGTGCAACCTTTTTCCACAACCGCCAGGCGAGATAGCACTTTGAATTCCATGTTTTCTTACAACTATTGTCTTCTTAAAAATTCATTGAGGTCAGAACACTTCCCCTGATTGCAGAACTGCTAACAATCTATTGTCTCTAGATAAAGGATATTTTGGTTATCTAGAACATGCAACGTTTTCAACAGCCTCCAAAACTTACAGTTTTACATTTCCCAAACACATGAATTGCTGTCGACCACATGTATTCAAAAACTTCAAGTTTAGTGTAAAAATTATTCATTTATTTCCATTATTTACGGTGTGCATCAGACAGCAGTTATTTGCTAGCGGTAGTAGTAGTTATTTCGATATTTGTGGTTAAATATTTTCCCACAACGACTTTACTGTTTATTAATTAGTTTAGGCCCCTACTTTCGATTAGATTCAGTCCAATTATCTGCCAACAACACATTTGGTTGAAATTACTCCAAATTACATGCTTTCTATACTAAATTTGGGTTGGTGGCATTGTCACCTCTGTCAGTGAGTCTCATCAACAGCGTTCGGGATGGTGACAACAATAATGTGCCCACGATTGCACTTAAGCAGGCCAACACTTACAATATTGGATTGTATTACTATACTCGTATAGTTTAAGTACCCAGTTTAATGAAAATTTGTTTGAATTATTAGAAATTACAACTAAATTACAATTCAAATTGCAGTTGAAACAGCAACAACAATGCGCTAAGAGTGTTATGACCTTCGTTAATCTCATCAGATTCTTCCATGCTTCGGAAACTAATTTAGCAATATGATGTTATATAGCACAATTTTGTAAGAACTTTGATGTGTGACCTAACACTGGTCGAACAACAAACGACTGCCATATGCAAACGAATTTGCTTTTCATCTTTAAACTATTTAAGCCAGTACAAAAAATTTAATCATGTAAACTAAATTACATACACGAGTACATGCCTTCACCCAACGTCCTTTTCGACGATGTATGTGTGGTGCCAGAAGTGGCAAATAAGTTGCCAGATGAAAGCATAATTATAACTTTCTCAATTCCTTCTCTTACAGAATATAGATAATACAAGTTATAAATTACGAATTATAAATTATAGATCTGTGGTGACTTTTCAAATGTCATCAGGAATTGTAATACAACACAATTGATACAAATTTTAAAATTGGAGTTTAAGAATTAAGAATTGCAACAGAAAATTAAAATTTCGACAAATCGGGTAATTTGTATGGGAGGCACCAGATGGGGCTTAGCAATGCCCCCCATTCTCATTCGCAGAACTTAGTTCACTAAACGCATAATATGTGCCAAATTTCACTGAATTCAATACAAGTGCTTGAAATAAAGACTTTATCTTAGGAATGTTACCAGTGTGGGAGATACCAGAAAAGGTGTTGTCACTTGGCCGATTTGTCTCAAGTTTTACAGAGAATTATAAAATATAAAGAAAGTGGTGTGGGTAAACGTTCAACGTATAAGAAATTTCGCTAAATTTGTTGTGAATAATTAAAAGATATGAAGCTAAGAATATATGAATTAACGAGGTCATTAGAGGTAGGAGCACCAGAAGCCGAGTGGTTAATTTGTCGATTTTTTCAACTTCTGCTAGGCATTATAAACCAATATAATGGTCAAAAAATTTGAGCTACCGCAGTTTACGAATGAGCAGTGATTTAGAACAAACTGTATTTTACAAATGTCGATCAATTTGTATTGGAGGTTCCGGAAGTAGCGAATAGATTTAGCCAATTTCCAATGCAGCAAAATATTACACAACGCCACGTTTAAGAAAAGTCATAAAGACTGTTATAGCAGCTAGTCAGACAGACGGTTTAAGGAGGAATAATAATATTTAAAACGTAACATAATTAGGATATAACGAAAATGTTGATAAATTCACAAGATAGGTTATGATTACAATTCGCAACTCACTAAGAAAAAGTTTTTGTGAACGAGCCAAAACCTAGCTAATAGCCGTGTTTGTTTTTAAACTGTCATATGAGTTGGTTGATTAGCTCACTGTGTGAAGGTAACGGATCCCCCACGGATCCATGAGGCGCGGGGGTATGTCAATCAGTATGTGTGGCTCTAGGGAATTCAACCGTCATGAAGCGTTTTTCGGAAGCAGACCACGCATTATGCGTGCCTGAGTTCCACAACAACGTTGATTCAGCAATTACAGCTCGTAAAAAATTCCGCAGTATTCGAGTTCTTAGCCACTTAAATAATGCACAAGAATTCCCTTCATTCGAAAATGGTTCAAAAAGGTTGAAGAGACCGGCACAATATTGCGAAAACCAAAATTCGACGACTAAGATCATCAAGGTCGGTGGAGAGCGTTAATCCGGCCGTTCGTGACAATCCGAACCTTTCAATCCGGAAGTTCACAAGTGTTTTAAATGTTTATAGATAACCGTCTCAAAGCATTTTGCACAAAAACATATACATAGCAAAATTCAATCGGTACAAGAATTAGATCCCTGAATGCCAGTCAGAGGCTTAACTTCGTAAACCAGGCCACTAAATGCTTTTCAACGTTTACCAACATCTTGCTTTCAGAAGCAGCTCATTTTCATTGTAATAAACATGTAAATAAACAGAACTGCCGCTAGTGGAATGCAGCGAATTCGAAGCGCAGGCGTTCGCTTAAAGTTGAAGTGACCATATGGGTTACGATGTCGCTGCGAGGAGTTATCGGTCATCACTTATTTGAAGATGAAAGGGGGCATGCAATTACAATGAATTCAGAACATTTTGTGGAGTTGTTACATAACATCTCCTTGCCTGAACTAAAAATTTTGCTGGCTGTAACCAAAGAATATACATACAATCTATAAATATAAACAAAATTGGAAATCAAACAATAAAAATGTCTTGCCGAATTTTTTTAAATTTAGTCATGTTGATACACTTCTTCTGGTACTTCCCAATCAAGTTGACCGATTGCAGCGCTCTGAACAAATTTCGTTATATTGACCAAAAAGATGACGAAAATAAACTTTTGTTATTTATAACAAACTAGCATTCCAAAACAGCGAAACTAGGTAAACTGTATTGGAGCTTAAGAAAATTTGATCCATTCTTAATTAAATAATTTGTTTAGAAGCAAGAACATAGTTCCTATCAGAGCCATTAAAATACATACAGGGTGGCGTACGAATCACATTATTGTCAACTGTCAACTATCAATGGGGACCATTATTTAAATAAATTAACACTATCAGTTTTACTTTAATAATCACGAATAATTATTTTGTTCTATCTCTTTAAGCTCAAAGCATCATTTTATTTGTCTTTAACATATCTAAACATTAGGCAGGTAGCAGGAATAAATTATTCGAAGTTTTTGGAATGAAGTAAAATTGCAGAATTAGGAAAAAAAATAATTCTGATTTTTTGTCTAATGCAAATTTAAATTTTTCATTCAAATAATTAATTTGAATCTATATTTTAATTGTAATTTTCTTCAATGCCTTGCTTTCGTTCATGCAACTTGTTGATTCCAGATTGTAAAATACTGGACCAACCCTAATTTTAGGATCTCATATGTATTGAAGAATACTCCTTTCAAAAAATTTTGCAGATTCCGGAATAAAATAATAATCTGAAACTGCCAATTAATAACCATAATATGGATGTGACACTATTTCACTTCTAAACTCTCACTTCTAGACTTATTTCTGCTGAGTCTGCAAATATGCATGATATCTAGCGTTGTTCCCCATTTCACGCTTTTTTTCATCAATCGTTGGCAATAGACCCAAATATCGAATTTGTTGACGAGTCCAAGCCGTTACAAATATTCTTCAGTAATCGGATGCGATGCCTTCAGCTTATTTGCAACTTTTCGAACAGGAACGTGTCGATCCGACACGGCGAAGCACTCGGATGATTATCCGTGATCAGTCAAACCATATACGAGAACGTTACGAATATTCAGGTGTGCTTAAGTGCCTTTTTTCAATTTAAAGTAAACGGACCACGGAAAATGTTGTAACATATGGCAAACACATTTCAAAACTAAGAAAAAAACCGAAATCTCTTTCTCTACCACTCGATGTTATACAACCTTTACACATTGTAATAAAAAATTAGAAACGTTTTAATCGAATGCTTTGAAATCAATTCTTTATTTTTATGGAAGAAATGGAATCAAAATATTTTTATAATCAGATCAAAGTGTAACAAATATCCAAAATATTTTAATTCGCGAAGTAAAATGTAAATATTTCTTTTTATATACGAGCATTTTATAACCACCGAATAGAAACTACAAAAATATTTGTGTAAATGATGTCTAATTTATGAATTTTGTTCGAGTGTGTAAATATTTGAGGTTGCCGACATTATAAATAACAAATAGTTTATTCAACATTTCACAATTAATAGACTTTTTCTGTATCTTGAATAATAAGGAGATAATTGAATTTATTTAAATTTTTTTGGATGCAACTCCATGTACGAGTATGTTTGTACTAAAAATTATTTCGTGTGCTTTGACCCCAAAAAATATTAGCATTTGATTTGTTCCTCAACGTCACCAACTGCCTTTTAATTTCAATAATTCAAACAAATCAATATTGTAGATTTAATTCAAAAAGCTGCAACGTATTTGAAACAAGTATTTGAGATCCGCTACCATGATGACGAGCTAACCGCTTTATATCTGCACAAATGCTGATTAGACTGTGTTTTGCTAAAAAATGTAGCTCATGAGTTGAAGTCAAAAATGTAAAAATATGATCCGCTCACATATCCATTTTTATTTTTGATTTCCACTGGTTCTCGTTTTCATGAGGTAGCTTGTTTATGGATCATTTCTGAAAAACAAATTTTTTTGAAAATTCGGTTAAAAAAGTTGTGGAATTTGACTTTGATGTACTGATGTACTGAAGTTGAGGACAACGGCACACAATATAACTGTGACATTTTAGATAGATTTTCTTACAAATAAGGTAAATATTCGGCATTATATTCGTAAGTCTAAACGTGACACATCTGTTAAAAAAAAATTATGTATTTTCTACAAAACTGGAAAAACGAATGTAATTATCTTACCTTGCAATTAAGTATATGTTTTGTGTATTTCATATCGAAACACGAATAATTTAAAAATTCTTATAACTTTGCCTTTCTGCCCTAAAAATTAAAAGTTTTAGGGGAAGGCCTTACACTGAGATTATAACATGTCAGGGGATTTTCCCAACAACAAATGTAAAAACAAACAAATCTTAGTCATAAGTTGTATGCAAACAAACAAAGACAATTTATTTTTTTCGCCCTATGATGTAGAATTTCATCAATATTACTGAGGTATGAAGTACTTGAGTTATGTATAAAAACAGTTTGAGGTAATAACGCAAAGTCGATATCAATACCGATTTCTGTGAACTTTAAAAAATTGCTTCTATGAACAGCGAAAATTTATCCCGATGTGAAAACGAGTTAGAAATAGTAAAAACTTCATAAAAGTTCTGAAAATGTACATCCATATAAAGGTAGGTTTAGTCATTGTGTAGGCAAATTTGTGAGTTTCAGCATAAGAGCAATAGTTAAATGTATGGGAAAGTTCACTGGGTCTAATATTTCGGCACTTGGTATAAAATTAATTTAAAAAATTATATAACTTTTATACTTACTTTCACAATTCGTAATTTCTTTTGGAATGGATTGGAAAAGTAGGACATTGTTCTGCTTTGATCTTATTGTAAAATTGTAATAATTTTTGAAAAATACCACAACTGCGTGAGTACCAAATTGAGTGCCGACCTAAATAGCCAGTTTGGGAAAAATGAGAAATTATCTGTTTTTTATGTTTTGTAAATTAGGCTCCAGGACTCAACAAAATTTCAGTGTTTTGAATAGAGGAGCATACAACGATGTAGTACCTCAACCGTTTAATGGCGTGGTGTTAAATCAAAAATAGCATTGTTGGCCTTTCCGGGGTACAAAATAAAAAATGCCACATACGAAGGATTGTATGTCTAAAACCGGAAAACAATCTCTGATCTATATAAAAATGTGGATTTTGGATATATTTATATGGAAATTATATCAGAAGCAGTGACTTCGACGTAAATGTGCTACATTTTAAATTAGTTTGGTTTAGTTTAATTTTGCACAAAATAGCTTTAGAGCATGTAACACAATATTAGCCCCAGCGAACTCCAAATATCAGAATATGAATTTTCACTGCCATCTAGTGTACATGATAATTAATTGAGAAACAGCCTTCGGCGGTCTATGGATTGGAGCATTTGAGCACAATGTTTATTAAGTTATGCAAAATAAATGTTGAAAATTTCAACAACTGAACTAAATTAAATAGTGTTTTTTATTTGATGCTTGAAAATTTATGGAAAACATAACAATATAATAATGGCTAACATTCTAGTAAAATACAGACTCACTGGCTGGGTATGGGAATGAATATATGTTGCCATTTTGACCGACCGTGGAGCGACCGTGGAACTTATGTAGATAAATGGTTAGAATTGAAAATGCACCAGGAATAAAAGAAAAGCAAAAATAAATTAAGAAAAGAAAAAAGGAAGTAAAAGGAAAATAATTGTGAAAAAATTACTTTAGCATATTGAGTTCGATAGGTTAATGCACCTCTAGAAGTTTCCTTTTTGTTTCGTTTGTGTTTTTGTGCTATTGTTGATAACTTTTGGTTACATAAATCACATGTCAACACAAAAAATAAATATTAACTATTTGAATTGGGATAACATTCTAAATTTTGTTGCTAAGCTAAGCGGAAAATGGCTAAGCTTCCCACACAAAATTAAGCTAGTGGGGAAAGGTAAAACACCACTATTATTGTTTTGAGTTATTTTTAATAAGGAAGCAGTGCCAGTGGCTAACGTTATAAACTACTACTTGTAATTCCATGTAACACAAACTGCGGCTCATACTCCACTTCAACAGGTGTCACAGAGAATTTTAGAGATGAAAGGGGTTTTACATTGAATTTTTGAAATATTTATTATGCTTGTATAATTATCTTATATTTTTATATTATTTTTACCTAATTTTTGAGAATTCTTTTTAAAAACTTCCATTTTGAATTGATTACACTGAGGGAAAGCATACAATGCTATGGAGTCGCAACCGAGATCTGTTAATTTAGAAAAATTAATGTAGAAAATTTTGGCTACAAGTGAATAATTTTTTTACGAAATCATTTCGACGTGTTTCCTAACTTTTCTACCATATGAAGCGAAAACTACTGAATTTTTAACAGAAAAGAAACCAACATAATTTCACAGACTTACCTGACATTTCTGAATGGGGTGTCTACTTAAACCCTCACCCGATGGTTTAACAGCCAGAAGGAAGCGCTTAAAGCACTTTTGATCAAATATTTTTCATGACTTTAAGCTGATTAAGCGATGTCTGTCCGACTGGCTAACTGACAAATAGCCACAATAGCTGCCTTAAATTTTTTGTTACAGTACTTGACGCAGCCTAATATTTTGACGTATTACATCCCAGAACTGTAAATGAGCCATATTAACCCCGCCCTCCCATGCAAATTAATTTTTTTCTGAAATTCAATATGTCCTCTATAATTTCTAACTGGTAGGATTCAGTTTCATTTTCGCGCATTTCATTGCTGTGTAATAATCATTCTAAGTTCGTAACTGCATTAAATTTAGCTCTACTCTGACGTTTGGTAAATTTAGTTCTGAGAGTGTCAATTGCAAGTCTTGCTTAGGATACCAGCCATACAAATTGTCCGATTTAGCAAAAGTCAATGAATCTCTATGATTTCTAAACGGAAAGCTTCATTTATTATGTGATAATTCAAATCAACGTTTTAAATACTCTCATGTCTGAAATCACCAAAGGTTCTTCGATTATTTTTCACAGTTCTTTCTTACTTTCCATAGTATACTCGTACTTATCGTGCTCAAAACTATTCCGCCATGTAAAATATCAAGCATCAAAGCTGGATGCATTTTCAATTTCCCCAACTATAATGCTTTGTGTATCTATAAGGCTTCATACTCGTAGCTCATAGCTTTGATGACATGAAAACTAATGATTATAATGATAAAGTTCATATTGCGATGATTATAAGTAATGACCACACTCTACAAAGGGCAGCATATTTTCAACTTTTTGGCAGTAAGTTAAGGTCTGACATGAGTCGCAAATTTGTAATCGAGATTTAAGATGGTTAACATCTTCCCTTAATCTCAAGTGAGCAATTGACAAAAATATTATGTGCTTTGATCTACCCATGTATAGGTATGTATATTTATGAAATATGTTTCCTAAAATATTACTAATTACGCGTTGTCGCTGTTTCGCAGCTAAATATTACCAAATATAGGATCCATAGAAAATATTTCAGTGAAGTTTAGCTTACGTGAAAACTATGCAGCAGGCGTTCGTACAGTTTATACACATATAAGTACTAGTATTTACTAATGTATCATCATATATCGGTTTGTATGCAAAAATTTCGTGAAGCATAGATAGATTTGTGGCATTTGCAATACATACACAATATTCAAAGAGTTTTCCCGGTAATTTTATTACAAGCTCGTAACGTTGACTCCCAGATACGAGCATTTTTTCTATTTTTTTTCAGACTAAGGGGATTTGAGAATAAGAACAAAGTATTCATTTCAGTTTTGTAAATTTCGGCTGTATTCTTGCGCCATGACAATAATAGGAAGTATGGAATGATTATATGATGTTTCACTGAAGGGAGAATGAGAATCCGGCTGTTGTCTATATGTTAATGCACGTGTCTGCACCCACTTTAGTACCAGTACCCGTAATTTTCCATTTGTAAACTTTTCAGTTGTCGTCGTCGTCATTTCAATGAATTTTCTTATGTATCATTTTAGCGTATGTAGATTTTTCACGCTTCCGGCAAGAGTTTGCGACATATACTTTTCGCCAACGCTGCTGGTGCCGTTGGGTGGGAATAAGGGTGTTGGAATAAGGGTGAAGACGGGTAGAAGGGGGTGTCAATTTGCACAACACTAGCACTACATATGCTCAAACATACAATATTCACATTCGCCGAAGGAATAAAATCGAATGATATGCTATTCACTACAAAAATATGTGTGAAGGAAAGTGGGACTCACACATGCTTTGGACAGACGGCAGGGTGGTAGTGTGAGAGTGTGCGAATAAGAGTTATTGGCAATGGTAACCAAATGTCACACAAGAAAGCAGAAAAGCTGCCTCGAATGGAAAAAAACCATACATATACTCGTATATACGCACACTTATATACCCGAAGGATATCAACAGCAATGGCTGACTCTGCAGAATAGATGATGAGTATGTGAAATTTGTATTAGGATGTGTTTTAGTGACTTATGTCACTTTGAGAATATCCATCAAATGTTAAAAAATTGACGACATTTTGTGAAATGTGATCTGTTTTTCTTATTGATGCTAAAAAATTTACTTTGAAGACAAAGAAGTGCTCACGTTCGCGACAGCAACACAAATGTATGAATAAAGTAAGGTTGTCACAAAATCTGCACTCATTACATTGAAATTACGATAATAAACTGCAGAAATATCATTCACAAAAGTTCAGTAAATAAATTTCCAAATGAAACAATGGGCAAGCTAAAAGTTGAAGCGGTACACAGTTGTACGGGCATTTGTATGTAATAGAAAGGAATAGTAACGATGTGTGTTTGATGACTTACTGTCTTATTTACATAAAATACAACTTTTTCTCGTTTTTAATTTCTCGCTCTGCGAATAGTGATTTTTCTTTTTGTTTATTGCTTAAAATATAATAGTCGTTCTCGAGATTTGAATTCTTGATCGTTTGTAAAGCTTGTGTGAAAATGTGTACCATTATGTTGCAGCATATGTAAATTTTTTTTTAGGAAATACAATTTTGATCAAAAATTTTTTGTTTTGAACTTTTTTAATAATTATATCGTTAACTACATATCATGAAGAAAGAAATATTTTGTGTTGATTATTCCTCCTACTCCGCTAGTTTTCCATCGATGTAATATGGAGTTACAAGCTCATTTGCCTCTGAAATGTTACAACTAATTTGGCCACTAGAATGAATTATGGGAATGGATTAGCTCAGGTTCGTCGATAAATATTTTAGATTAATAAATGTGCCTTGTATTTGAAGATGTCGTCCAGGAAACCAACTACAATAACTACTACATGGTAAGGATACATTTCTTGGAATCTTAACGAGCTGTAATAGTTAGTTATTCACACAATGATGTCAGTTTGAATATATTGAAGTTAGTCTAACAGACAAATATTCCGAAAATGGGTCCTAAATTGTATTTATAGGTGGGCGGGAATATCAAGTCACTCTTTCCTTGCCATTTTAAATTATTTATGAAATTTTTCAAAGCAGATGCTCCTAATATTTTCACAGATCGTAGCCGGAGATTGTGATTGGGGTACATCGATTTAACGCACCTGATATTTCCCATATTGTCCGCTTTCTAAATTAAATTTTTACCTGTAACTTCTAATTTGTAAACTGTACTAAATTGAATTGTCATTCATTTGTCAACGAATAACTCCGTTTCTTTCGGTAGCTTCCATATAAATGATTTTTCTCATATATTTTGAGGCTCATAACTTTTATATTATAATTGTACTAAATTTAATTAAATATGACACAACCCAAATAGAGTTTCAAAACAAATATGGAGATAATTTCCATAAAGCTTTTGACATCTCTCATACAAATTCGAGCGATTTTTCCAAATTCAGTCTTTCCTTGTAACTGCTGATTAGCAGGCTGTAGTATCTAAGTCTTTGTCCATTATATTGATTTACAATTTTCTGGAAGGTTTGAATAAAATTTATCAAATAATACTGCCACTTCTGATATCTCCCATACCGATTCAATCTCTGTACTCTTAACTTGATGTATTTCAATTATTTATCCTTAATTCAGTCCAACTTGGAACACATAACACGTTTGGTGATTTAAGTTCTAAGAATTGAAATCGTCGGACGAGATATATGTAAGTCCTGACCTGCCTGAAATTGCATTGATAATATTTTGCATTTATGATGTGCTGATTACAACAATAAGCTGTTCAACATTGGCTTTACCGTCTCCATCAGAATTAATTTTCATCAAAACTTGATAATAATTGGAAATTTTCAGATTTTGAAAACGTGTGTGGTGTTTTTTTCCTGTTTTAGCTTTAGTGATGAAAAATGTTTGGGGAATTTGTTCGGTGTAACTACCTTAACATAAAGTTATTTTTATATAGTTTACGCAGGTTGTAATTATTAAAACTAAAATAACCATCGCGGTCGTTGCTTACCCCTGGCCTCACCCCCGGGGCATGAGGCCTGCGGCGAGTCATTCAGAGCCCTTGTGACCTGACCTGGACACCACTCGATGTCCTCGATGTTCCGGGCATTAATGTCAGGTAGCCTCGTTGAATGCCTGTTAAATGCCCCCTTACTACTTGTTCATGTCTGCTTTCCTGATATTCAGTGGGAAAACAATCCTTTGAACCCTTTCCCGCCCACTCAGACAGAAGGTGATATAAGGTAATTCGAAAAGCAATAATCATCTAAAACTTTCCATTCTCGAATCCTGTCAGCTAGTCCCTCAGAAACAAAGGTAACATCCAGCACCTCTTATCTATTTCTGGTAATGAATGTAGGTTCATCACCCCTGTTAAAAATTGTTGTCAGTATTTGCAATATATTCAATAAGTGACTCACCCCTGTCGTTGGTATCGGTACTTCTCCAGATTTGATGGTGCCCATTGACGTCACTGCCCAAATCAGGTTCTTTCCAGCGGGTTTGGCCTCTGACACGAGCGTTTTCAGAGCACCTGACGGGATCTCCGTGTCAGCCGAAGCCAGCCACATTTGGGAATCGTTCTGCTCCAGGCTAGCCACTGCCATATCCTCACTACTTAAAGGAGGAAGAAGAACAAATATTAAGATTACTCCCCACAAGCATACTCCCATAATTCCACAAAAAAAGAAGAAAACATGGGAGAACAGAATGAATGATTCCACAGGGTTTCTTTAATATGCATATCTTCATAAACTTATTAGTAGCGCCGACAAAGTCACTGGTTAGATCTGATAAAACTTCTATCTAACTGGCATTTATTTAATAGAACACGAAAACGGCAAGACTGACTTTATAATTAAAACGTAATTAGACTTGTAAAGGTCATTGGCGTGTATTAACAAGACGATTGGTTCCATTTATTCCAAAAGACGGTATATCGTCTATGGATTATACTGTTTTACTATATTTTTTCTGACTGGAGCATTTAAATAATCGCATAATCTATGAAAATTTACCACCAACGAAATCACAACATTATGTTTCGAGTACTCAAATTCGATAAATTAAGTTTAAAAAATCGGTCTTCTGTTTAGTTGTTCAACTTTTCGACTTCTTGTGTTTACAACATCACATATAATATCCTCAAACGCCATCTTCATTTCACCCCAAGGAATGAAGGTTTATGTCATTTGGTACGGCAAAAATGTAATATCCAGAAGGAAGCGCATTTAAATGCCAAGCGTACTTTAAATGCTTTTTATGACGATTGAGTTGATAGCAACGAAACTTGTCGTAAATTTTTGTACATTTTTGTCAGAGATTATAAATGGGCTATATCGGCGCACCCTTTTCTGGTACGTGCCACACAAAATTAATTTATTTTCCCAAATCCATTTCCTTCCCTGTAATAAGCAAAAAATATTTTGTTGTTCTTTTCTGGATATTCTTATATTTTGGCGTTAATTTCCACAATATATTCGATGTTAAAAGTAACAGAAGTGATTTTTTATACTCGACAGATAGAAATATGAACAAATACGATATATTGCATAACACTAATCACCGATCGATTCGACCACACAGACATGATTCGGAATAAACACGTCTGAAAGTGCTTTATATCCTTCAGCCTGAGTATAAGTTTGGCACTTCCCTAATAACATTGAAAATTAAATCATCCAGTCATAGCGCGTTCAGATTTTGCGTGAATTGTCCGATGAATGTGTATACGATACACAATCAAACGTATACTTTCCTGTATGTACGTGAAACTGAAATAACGTTTAAATTCTGTTCGAGGCAAAAGTACTTTCTTATTTTGGTAATGGCATCGCAGTACAATTGAGTTACGGCAAAGCCTTTTTCTCGTTCTTTCCACTACCTTCACTGCTTCTGTTGTTGCTTGGAAGTCGAATCGATGGGTTTAGACAAGTGTATACACATATATCAGAAGAAGAAGCATATCAATCACAAATTAATGAGATGTGAGTACATTAGCTTTATTCTTGTATTTTATTTTTCCCTTTTTCTGATGGATGTCTTTTTCTTGAAATATGCAATGTTGACCTTTTATTATGACATTTACTTCAAAGAAAAGAAAAGGTGTATCATTTAAAAACCATATCACATGAAAGGAATACAAGAGTATGCATTTGGAGGATTTATATCATAAATTGTGGTTTGAGTGAAAACCCAGTCACTATTTCAGAAACTTATACACCTCTTAGTTTAAAGATACGGGTATACAACGTATAATAATTATTAGACTGTATGACGAATGTTATGGACCTTCCGCTATTTTTTACAACAAGTTTAACTTCAAATTTCATTCATTACCATTTCTCAATATTCTTGAAACAATTTAGTATCCTCTACAGGTTAGTATTCAAGATTCTGAAATAGTTGTTGTTTAGGACTGTTAATGCTATTGTTGAAAATTAGCATGGAATTAGAAAGTTGTTGATATATTTCAAACTTTGTTAACTATACGGAATAAGAGCTTCACATTCAATAACACGTTAAAGTAGACAATAATTTGTAGTCAGATTTGCATACATAAGAATAATTCAATTCGACTGTTGAGTTGCTTCTACTCTGGTGAAGCTCTGCTGAGCTTCTTTTTGATAATATCAAATGGTTTTTGTATTGTTCACAACGAAGACAGGTTGGTTAGGAACTTAAGTAAAACCGAATAAAGTTAGAGTGTAACTTAATAAATGATGTTCACTATTCGAAAAAAAAACAGAAAACTATTGGCTAGAACACAAATAAAAAAAATCATATAAATATAAACAACTTGCACTCTCTACCTTAAATACTTGCAAGCCATCGGCATCGGACATCGACATTGAATGTTGTTTTATCTATAGAACAGTGTTAATTTGGCGCAAGTTAAAGCTACGTTTTTCGTCCGTAAAAGTGATCGACTCTAACGATCACTCTAACCGATCGATTTGTATTTGTATTTGTAATTTAATTTTGCCTTATATTTGTTTGAGGACAATATATGACATTACATGTATTGAACT
The DNA here is from genome assembly GCA_019455685.1 of Philornis downsi. Classification (NCBI taxonomy): domain Eukaryota; kingdom Metazoa; phylum Arthropoda; class Insecta; order Diptera; family Muscidae; genus Philornis; species Philornis downsi. The sequence goes on along the minus strand of JAHXMU010000599.1, from coordinate 1,233,810 downwards.
TGCCGTGAAAATAACTTTTTCTTCTTGATAACGGTTTTATTTTCCTTTCAAACAACATCACACCATTAGGTGGTGATGTTTAGAATATACATATGCAAATTTGTTTATTTGCCTTTACAATACATATTCAAGTTTCTTTGAATTATATAGAATTCATACAAGACCACCCCTGTTCGTTTGTGAATTGCTCTCAGTGGGAAACCACAAGCATACACTGCTGCGTCGTCATGTGTGAGCAGAAGTGTATTTTCAGTGAACAGTCATTTCTCAAACAAAATTATTCAATCCATCATTTAGTATTTTAACAAATTGAATTCTAATTTGAAAAATTCGCGAACGCAAAAAGACACCCGTGTATTTTGACAGAGGGTATTTCTCTTAATTGAATTGTCTTGAAATTCGCCATTGAGCCAAATTTCGTAAATTGAAATTTCAATTTCTTGTTATAGAAGACTTATCTTTTTCGTATACATATTCTGTTATAGTTTAGATAATAAAATATCAGAATATAAAATTTTATTAAATACAAATTTCAACTACCTGTAAACTACGTACATAAGTCAAACATCGAATTGGAAATTCTGTATTTTATAAAACTCATATGTTTTTGTTTCACTTCGGTGGAAATTTATATTGTAGTTCCCTTTGATATTTCTTAAAAACTAATAAATCCAATATACTCGTATAGCAAAAATGGAAACATACTGATCTGAAGATCTATTTAGTTACAAGTAAATGTGGATGCGGTGGCTGACCGTGACGCGATAGCTAATACACGTGACTATCGTTCATATGATCCCAGGTTCAATTACGCATACAACCATACCTCGATGTAAGCTCATCTTATTCATGAGATGCAAAGGAATTTGTTTGCTTTTAAATCTAGATACCCAAATAAGTGCAATTTCTGTAAGAGAGCAATATAGAAAATGCAATGGAATGTAAAATTCGTTTACGAAAATTATGAGAAAGCGGGGACGTGGAATTGTAGTAGGATAAATGTGAAGCCGCATAGACCACAGAAGAGATTTACATATGAGTATTCTCCGTTTACCATATACGGTGCAAAACCAATTGAAAACATATACAGCCGACTACTTTAGCCTATGTCTTCCAAAGGTTTTGGGCCTTGAACGGTGTCTCGGTCTGACAATATTGGTCCGAACAATTTTTATAAAAGAAAAATCGTGTTCGCGATAACAATCATTTATCGTAAATATATCAACTCGTAAATATAAAATCGCGGTAATTTGGTATTATTTGTACTAATAAATTTGATGGAATTATGACGTTCGAATTTTGAATGACATCATGGAAACCATTTAATGTGTCTCCGAAATGGCAAACTTTTTTAAAGCAAAATTGTTCGCCTGTTTTTATTAAAAAACGTTCCTTATAATATCTGTTCACTATTGAACTGAAAATGTTAGTATCTTCATATTTCTATAAAAGTTGAAGGGATAAATGGACTTCTTGTCAATATTTGAGTCTGGGAGACATTTTGTATGTTGATCAACTTTTGTGGCTGTGGATACCTTTAAGCCGGAATCTGCAGAGGTATTATATGAGTCCCATGATATGAAGGTTGCATTAATTATGCCCAAACATTCAAGGCCAGTGGGATATTCGTCACGTCATATGTCAGATTATCGCATGAGAACTTTGTCCATACATACAGACTGGGTTGACATCTACGATTTAACAAACTATTCGACTCCTACTAAAGAATTTAATCATTAGATTTTCCTCACTTACATTTACTACAATGTATTCATAATCGGTGTGTCGCTGAAAATTTATTAACTTTGGGTCAGAATTCATATTAAAAGGTTACTAAGCAGCTGCCAGTTAAAGAAACATGCACTAAATTATGTAGAGACTACATTTTTCCAAATATTTTTAAAAATAAACTTAGTCGTATACACATATATAAACACATTCGTATATATATGTACATATATTTTATGTAATTGTACATAACAAAATTTATTTATTATTAGTGAAGCGAAGGCACTGATGAGATAAATTGAGACCAACATTGAATTCTATTGGAAGTGCGCCGCAGAATTTCAATATTATTCCGTTAAGAAAGATAATAAATTTGTTTTCAAATTATAGTTGAATTTAGCAGTATAAATATTTACGTTGCTTTTAGTTTCTACTACATTTAGTATACTGATTACTGAAATTCAAAACATAAAAAATTACACATTTGGTGGCATTTTATACACAGGTTTTTAAAAACAAACTTTAATGCTTCATTTGCTCGTTTTTGACTTTTATTTTCCGCCATAAAAGTAGTGGTTATTTGTGAGCTTTATTTTTCGGTCAAACGAATAACAATTATTCCACGAATTTTGTTTTCCATCTTGTTGGCATACAGTAACATGTTGCACATGTTGACGGTTACTAAAGCAGTGCCAACAATGGAGATCGATCGCACTGCCACGCCTCTTCTGGTACCCACTACACAAATTGACTGATTTGAAGAAATTAATTTTTTCTTTGTAAATACTAACTCGTAGACTTGTAGGTTGTTATTTTTAATCAGGCTGCACTAAATTAAAATACACATTCACAGTTTGTTAAATTGGTATCTGAGAATGAAAATGGACCGCATTGTAGCGTCATTTCTGGTATAACCTATACAAATTGACCGAATTTATAAAATTCGTTTTTATTCTTGTGACTCCTAACCAGTAGAATGCAGATTGTTATTCGTTGTGTTACTCTACAGTAGCGGGTAAAATATTAAAAAAATCTGTCTATTAATTATTCCTCCTCCGACTTAGTCCATATGTTCTTAGCTCGAAATCTTCCAAGACGTTGTACTGGTCAGACGCGCATGCGTTGTGCCTTTGATAAATATAGTTGGAGGTCACTGCCGCATCCTTTTCGTTGCTTCTTATATAAATTGACCGATTTATCAAAGTTTAACTTTTTAAATTAACCGGATAACCAGGCGCTCCCTGAAAACTACCATATTATCTAATTTAAGCTGCATTTATTTCAATATAACTTAGTATTTATAAAAGTTTGTTCTGTGAATGATAGTGAACTGCGTTAAAAGTAATCTAATTCAAAGTAATCGTAGATAAGAATTGAACGAGGTCACCTCTTGGGACCTCGCACACTTTTGCGTCAACGCAAAATAACTTTGGGTAAAGCTATAGGTAGGTCTAATTGAAATTACAGGTTTTAATTTATTTTTGGCAGCATTTAATTTGTTCTGTCAATGATTACTATGTTCTACCTAAACAACATTTTGCTTATTTGATTATAGTCGTCCAGTGTAAGCAATATTTTGCTTTTTTGATAAAGTTATTAGAAGCGAAAACCATGCTATTACAAATTTATCTTTCTTCTGACAATAAATGTAACTATTAGAAGTAACAAAACCAGATTTTGCAGTCGATTTTCATAAGAACTGCATATAATCATTAACCGATGTGACCAATTTCTTTCAATAAATCTTACAAGACCTCATATACAAAACTTGGCGACTTGACGGCCCATTTTGAAGTTGACTCTATCGTAGAGCAGACCGATATTTTCTGCTTACTTTTCAGTTATGATTGCTGTGTGTTATAGCCAATCAACAGATTCCTGTCTACATGGTCTATATAGTGCGTGAATAATGTAACTTTAAAATGCTAGAGTGCTTCTTACTACAACCTATCTAGCAAATATGGTGGAAAAAATAAACAACTAAAAAATTAACATTATATTTTGATTGAAATGTAAAATTCTGGAAACAGTCGCTATTCTTTATTCAATACTTATAAATAAAACTCAATAAATAATCGTTAGTATTGAGTTTCAACACAAAAATTGCGGACAGAAATTACGTCATATTTCCATACTACAATACTAAGGATAATACTTATACATCTTTTTGCGGTTGTTGTTTATCTTTGACTGAAGTGATGAAAATAACGAGTGTTTGCGGTCTCCGATCAAAGGTTTGTTCAAATTAAAATGCTACGACATGTTTACATGTATTGTGATATGCATTTTGTTCGGTATCTGGTTCGGTATTCTATTGCCAAATATTTGTTACTATAAATAGCATGTTTTGTTTTAAATGTTTTATTTATTTATTTAAAATGTATGCTTACTGCTTGAAACTAACTGCAATTGAGAGATTAAGCGGAAGATTTTTACAGCATAACAAAATAAGGCTTTGCTCTAACATTTGCTTTTAGATATTATTGCCCCGAATAGTAGCAAATTCTGAAAATTTTTGCGGAATTTTCACATTTACAAGTTATGATGAGACATTAATATGATCTCGTTTCAAATAAATCTGCAATTTTATTGTCTGCCGAGGTATTAAGTGATGAAATATTGAAAATTATGAATTTTTCCGACCTATACTGGCCATAAATTTGTTTTTTGCACTGCATTTGTTTGCATTGGTGAGACATATATGTATATCTGAAAACGCAAATAGGACTTTGATGGCATTTCTATTACAGTTTTCAGATATACATATATCTCACCAATGCAAACAAATTGAAGATACTTTTGATATCCGTTTTTTTATGGTAATGAAGTTCATTTTATATATCATTAAAAAATGAATTCAAACAATTACTTTAAAAGCATTGCGAGTTACAACAAAAGTTGTTCCTGTATTAAATATCCCTTTTTAAGTATTATATCTGTGAACATAAGAAGCATCTCGGCTATTACAAAGTTCAATCAATTCTAAACTATGATTTCTAGCCTTTCGAGACTGCTTGATGTTATTGCAATACAGGAAACGTGGTTCCACAGAGACTTAACTCATCTACACAATTTTACTGGTTATTCAAATGTCCATCGTTGTACGTCTGATGGATATGGTGATACATCGATATACTCGTATGTCATTGATAAACTGAAGTATTCAGTAGACTATTGTGTTAGTAGAAATTTTGTTGATGCTATTGCCGTTTCATTTGATAATTTGAGAGCTCAGGGAAAGCAATTAAGGCTTTTATCACTCTACAGGTCACATAAATGTGCCACTATCGACTTTGTATCCATTCTTGATGATATACTGGGCCCACTAGCAAGTAAACCTATTGTTATACAGGGGGCGCCACAAATATTGATTTGTATAAAAATGAATCATTTAACGAATTGGAAAACATGTTCTTAAATTATGATTGTCACACCTGTCACAAGCCTATTACAAGAGTAGAATGTAATACGTGCATTGACTACATCGTCAGCAATATTTTCTGGACAATTTCTGGTGATTCAATATAATGTGATTTAACAGATCATAACATAGTGTGTTGTAAGACAAAATGTAAGAATTTAGCCACAGAAAGTATAGGGAAAACGAAAATCATTGTCATATGAATAAAGTCAAACGTTATTTGCAGATCAATATTGCGCCAGTGCCAGATACTTCAGAAGATCAGGCTAATAATCTGATAGATGTAATCAATTGAGCTATTGCTTACTCAACTAGGGAGACAAAATATAATAAACAGCTTAGATTTGCTCTTGCTTCCTGGGTAAATGCAAGTCTACAGAATTTGATTTTGCTTAAGGAGAAATTGCTTATTAAAAGAAGGAAAGTGAAAACTAAGAAATATAATGGGCTGTTAAAAGGTATTAGTAAGGTAATCAAGGTAGCTAGTGCGGAGTCTAGGAGCAATTATTATTTTGACAATCTGAATAAAGTTAATAATGGTCCGAAATTTTTCAAACACTGTTTTGGGACGTAATAAAGATATGGAAATACAGATTATTACAGAAGATGGACGAAGAGTTGTCTGTGATCAGGAGAAAGCTGATCGTTTAAATCAATATTTTTTGTAGAATCTGTGGAAAGTTTGAAGCAAGGAATTATGATATTTGTTGATGATTATTGCCACACATTAAGGAGTTTGAGGAGGTATTATGTCGAAAATAGTAGTTGAATGCAGTAACTATTTGTCTCCAATATCAATGGATATTTTTAACAAAATAATTGCAAGCGAAAATATCCTGATAGTCTCAAAATTAGTAAAATTATTGCTATTCCGAAAATTTCGAAAGCTATGTCTGTGGAAGAGTATCGTCCTATTGCAATTTTGTCTGTAATAGACAAAATTTTTGAAAAATTATTGCATAAGAAGTTGTTGGATTACTTAAATCAAAATGAATATATGTACAAATACCAGTTTGGATTTAGAAAAAGATGTGGTACTGAAGGAGCTGTGATCATTGTGGTAAACTTTATTTGTGATGGTTTGGATAGTGGTTTTCATGGCGTCGCAGGCTTGCTTTTAAATTTTTCTAAGGCATTCGATCTTGTAGATCATGATCTACTGCTGGAAAAACTATCATATTACGGAATTGTCGGCAGGGAATTACATCTCTTGAAATACTATTTATGTGACAGAAAACAATATGTACAAATTTGTAAGGCAAAGAGTGAATTAGTTCATGTAAAATCAGGAGTGCCGCGAAGTAGTGCCTTGGGACCACTTCTGTTTTCTATTTATTAAAATGATTTAATTAAGTTGAATGGCCGGTTGTACATGTTTGCATATGATATGTGTTTATTTTATCCATATAAATATAATCTGGCTTTAAAAACCACGATGAAGACAGACATATCATTAATTTTTGAGTTTGCGAAAATAAACAAATTAGTACTTAATGCAACCAAAACTAAACTAGTTCGATTTAGACCACGCTCGCATGGAATGGAAAACAATTTCAATATTTTTGTCGATGGTATGGCAATCACGGAAGTTTCTGAAGTGAAGTACCTGGGTGTGACATTACAAAGTAATTTAACCTGGGAAAGTCATATCACCAATGTTAAGAATAAGATTGCTCCTGCTATTGGCATTTTATAGAATAGAAAAACTAAGCTACTTTTTTTCAACTCACTCGTCCAAAGTCATGTAAATTATTTGGCAATAGTATATGGCCACAAAAGTACTGTTGCTTTAAAAAGTTTACAGCACATGCAGAATATGGCACTTAAAAATATTTTTGATTTACCCATCATATTCCCAACCTTATCGCTCTATGAGGATATAAACGTTCCAGTATTGCCTAACCCCGGAATGCATCTGCATCAGCTTGTTATGTTTGTATATAAATCTTTAAATAAAACCGGATGCAGAATGATTGAGTTTACACAAAATTAAACTAATTTTCACACAAGAAATTTTAATAATTTGAAAGTTGTGAGGTGCAGATTACAGACCACTACACAGCGTATAGAATATTTGTGTAGTTTTGAAGACAATAATTTACCAATGACCATAAAAAATGTAAATAATAAATCCACATTTAAAAAGAATGTGAAGGATTACCTAAAACCAAATTTGCAGATGCTTCTTATGTAATTCCAATGTTTTACAAAATTATCAACTCTTTACTAATTAATTAACAGAACTCATTTGTTAATATATTTTACTTGAAATTGTGTATTGTAGTTAGCGTACACGTGAAACTTGTTGCCAGCATGCCTCAATAATGCCCTCTGGCGCTGAGGCCAAATATTATATTGTTATATATTTCACAGAATTCTAAATAAACCTCGTGGGAGGACTGTTTTCATGTAGCTCTTTCCCAAATTTGATGTGTTATGTTTCGTAAAGTAGAGAGAAATAAAAAAAATATCAACAACGCATTTGTCTTCATTTCAAAATGAAATAATCAGGGCTTAGAGCTATAGCGTGTATAAAGTATTTCTATGGAAAATTTGTTCATAAATTGATTTCAATCTACCTTTACAAGTATGATCGCCAAACGTGGATTGAGTAGTGCAAAGTTGGCCATTGTAATTTTTGTTTTGTACTCAACTGCACACAATTTTAGGTTAAACCCATTACGCGTTGTCTAAACAACTTAGAATTAACTGTAAAATATTTGATCGGAAGTTTACTTTGTATGTGCTATTTCACATATATTTCTCAAAATTGAAATTGCTAATTATTCACAATTGTAATTACTTTATTTTTATTAAAAAAAGAAAAACCCTGGTCCTTCACCTAACTACCCAGCAAATTTTTCGGTTACAAAGTACCACTTGCTGAAGGCCTTATAAGTAACAGGTTCTACTTTTATTTTTATTTTTATTCGAGTTTGTCCCAATATCAACATGTTGCAAGAAGCAAAAGCAGAGCATGAAGTACTATATTGCAGTCATTTAGAATCAGTATGGTTATGTTTCTGAAAAACATATCATAATTTAGCAAATTGGCCCAGTTAATGGCCAATCTTAAATGGATATTACAATACAAAAGAATTTTATGGAATGTTTGGCTTAGGTAAAAACATTGTCTTCCCTTCTGTGACTATTTTTGAATAAAAACTGGAACACCGATTATGTAATTTAACTAGATTCGCTCCTGTCTTTATTCAGCCATCACCGTCAGGAATAATACGAGAAAACTTTTCGGCAGAAACTGTATTCACGGTAGGTGTGAATATACACCGTTAGACAACCCATTATGCCCTTAGGATGTAATAAATTTTCTAAAATATTTTTATTTCTGACAAACTCTTTTAAACATGTTCTGCAAAAAGACATGTTTAATCGGTTGATTGTTCTCGAATATATGAATTCATCTGTATGCTAAATAAATCTCACGGTCCGTATGAAAAACTTACACGAGAATAGAGAGACAAAATTGAAATCGGGTTTGATAAATATGTTATCCTCCGATTGTTTTTAAATATTTAACAATATTTCTGTTGTGCACGCGATGAGGATTCAGATATAACACAACAGCTGATTAATAAATAAAATTAATAGCTAAAACACTGCATGTTGTTTGCTTCATTGCTATGTGGATAAGATAGTTAAAGTGGATTGGAATTTTGTTATGTAACTGCATTATATTGAATTTTTGTCTCTTTTATCCTCGCGAATTTCTGGGATAGTGTGCATTAGTCTTTTACCGAACCTCGCATATAATTTTTTCTCGTCCTTGCCAATGACCTCTACTGACACAGTTTTTATTCCGTCTGGGCTACTGCACCTTTCCGAAAAATTTTGTTTAACATTCCTTTCTTTACGCTTATGTGAAGTTGTCTCAATCTACGTATACTTTTATTTGAAAAGTAACAAAAGAGAAACTTTCTTTGCCACATGTTGTTAGATGTGTGTAACTCCGGGTCCTCGGGAATGTGCTGAGAATATTATGTCGAACAAAATACAGATAGACCAAATATTAACCACTTTATAACAAAAGTAGAAAACGTTGGTTTCGACGCTAATCGCCATTGTTGTACGAGAAGTAAAAGTTTACAATGAAATAAATATTTTTTGTTAAATACTGTTGTTGGTGTAGTAGAATGCAAAAAAAAAAATTCAAGTTAACATTGACGTAAATAAAAGCTCTGGTGTTTTCATTCTGTGGAAGAAGTTGAAGTTGAACTTGTTCGTTTTTTAAAGTGTCATTCTGTTGAGGAAAATAGTTTGATAGTTTTGATTTGATATTATTTTGATTTGGTCACGAGAAGGAATTGCTTTTGTTCACAACAAGCTTCCAAAACTTTCAAATAATAACTTTATGTTTAATCTATATTTAGCAATACCGCAGCTCCATTACGAGAGAAATGTATATAAATAGGTAGATACATACAAGTGTTTTATTCGAAAGTATCGTTTTTTGCTGTATTTATTATACAAATTTATTCCGTTTACAAATTTGTTGCTATATTTTCAAACTTATATTGTTCCAATATTTCGACCACTTTGCTGATCTCTATTATGTAATATTGCAGTACATTATTATTACATATTTTGTTTTCTAAGCTTTTACTGAAACAGAAGAAAAATATCTTTTGGAACATACTTAAGATATGGATTTGAACTTGGACATAACAAGCCTATTTGTGGATGCAAAATAAAGATTACATTGATAAGCTTCAGCAATATGTATTCTCTCAATCAGATCATTTTATAAGATTGAACCATGTCCGTCGGTCTCTGATTGTTGTCTGGCTGGCTGGGAGGTAACTGGGGCACGATAATAGAGTAAATACACATAAATCCTTAAAAACATGCTTTAATAGCAGTAATATTTTCTCCAACTGTGGTTTGGAATTGAAAATGTGTAAAACTCTTCCTCTAGTACCTCTCATACAGAAATCACAGCTAAAACCAGCTACAACTAAGACGCCCATATAAATATTTTTTTTCTATCGACTTTTTAAAATTCGTTATGAATCTACTTAAGTTCAAAACTCAATCCCGTTGTGGTACGTTCCATGCAAAATGGCGGACTGCAATTTTTTCAAAATACTCGTAACCTAACATAACTGAAAATACAAAGATATTTTGCCTAATACTCACAAAGACACGTCTTGCCAATGACTTTAAACCACCCATAATTTAGCTTAGAATTAAAAATTTGGTGGAGCATAATGTGACTAGTAAGTCTAAAGTAATTTTTACGACTTTCTAAGACATTAAAACCTAAAATACTTTTGTCCCGCCTGCTCAGGCTTTGATGATGGTGATGTCATCTTAAATATTTTTACCATGACCCAAAACTGACCGAAAATTATACACTTTTGCTTTTATGCATAAAGGAAATGTAGAGTGAGGGTATTTATTACCCAGTTCATCTGATTAATATTTCTGTACAGGTTTTATATTTTTATCCACGTGCAAAGAAATGGATTCATCCTAAACAATTGAGTGGGAGTTATCGGTTTTTGATAATTGAACCTATAGGGGATGGGGTCAGTCAGCCAAGTCAACACCCCCCTTGCAGCGCCTATGGCAATGAGATGAAATGGAAATTTTATTTCTTTATTTATTGGAACATTCCTATGAAACGAACCGATGATTATAATATGTGAAGAAGATATACGGAGAGATAGACTCACTGGATGAGTAACAATGTGTCAATTATAACTGCATTGGTGCGGGGACTGTAAGCATTGAGGCGAAGGAAATAAATTTGTGCAGTAATTAGTTACTTGTAACTATTTTAGGTTTAAATGTCCAAATCTGTTGTTTTCCATGTTTTTTTTTTTTTTTTGATCACAATTCCGCCATTGAAAATTAATTTTCCGTCATTTTAAAGAATTTTTAAATAAAATGACATCATGATTTTGACTCTTTCGTACATATTTAAAGTTTTTCTTGTGAACGTCTAACTACGTAAATACCTATATTGATTTAAGGGGAGGTTATCTCTATCTCTGGTTAGAGATATTGAAGCTTTTATCAACTCAAACCAAAATAGGCGCACGGATACAAATCGAAAAATACCTTTATCCCTAAACCTGCATAAAAAACCGATGTTTGCAGAAAATAGAAATTTTAATCATCTGCATGGTTGTGCACTAATCAATATTCATAGGTAATACATCGATTATGATACTGATAAGTACGTTTTATCTGTCAACATTAAATTCTTACGTATTTACATCAACACAGACTTCACATGTGAATTTATGTTCCCCACAAATAATTGTCATATCTGTTGCATTTAGCTATAGACATTCGTGGATAGATTTTATCAGATTTCCATCAGCGATAGCCGGACAGACCGGCAGCACAAACGTCAAATGCAACGTTTTTCCACAAGTTACCACGCTGATCATTTCGTCGTGCAATCATTCGTGAAGTGGGCAAGTAAAAGACACTGACAACTTACAAGCTGTGATCGTGTGTCATTATGCATACCGTAATTACTGCCATGCTCCAAAGTGGTTTTCGTAACAGTTGGTTGCTCGACTATGAATATAATTAATTCAAATGAAAGTTATGCAGCGTTAAGTTGTCTCACAGCTATCCAAACCTATTCTTATAATTTGATATGTTTTGATAAACTGTGATATAGATCTAAACTGGAGTGTGCTTCTAATATATTCGTGTTCATAATTGCAGCAATTTCGCAGAACATGTAATAACTTTTTACTTTTCAAAACAGCCGAGGTTTACGGAATATGACATTTAATGAAATGTTGCGCGCACCACAGATGATTTCTAACTAAACTGCCGAAATCCAAAAGCATGGCAAATAACTCTATATTTGTTGTTATGAAACTGAACACATACAAATTATCATAAGTTTTAATTTATTCAAAAAAAAAAAAACAGAAATGAGTTACGAAAGATCGATACGCCATTCTTGGTACTACCTCAGTGGTTAAACGAGGGTTCATCTTTCCCTCATCTACAGCAGCATCTACGTTAGAGACGTTGAGTTAGGTTAACCCCCGGATGCCACCGAACACACACTAGCATTGTTAGTGATCAAGCCGTTGTCAAGGATCTGCATGTGTCAGAGTACCCGCTTCAATGAGGCGTTCACTTTCGCGCATAAATTATAAGATGCCAAAACCCTTTTCTATTGACGTTGTTTGAGAGAGCTGTCCTGGCAGCTGTTTCAATCCTTTGTCACGTAATTTCGAAATCAATCGGAATTTAAAATCCATACCGTTGTTGTCTTAGTCTCGGGCGATGAGAATAATTTGAATACGTTTGGAAGTTCTGAAGCGAAAGTGGTTTATTATGAAAGTGATAAAAAGTGCATGGAATGTTTTGTCATTTTAATCCTTGCTTGATTGATGGTAGTTTTAGTTGGGCTCACTTCTGCATAAAACTGCCTACGGTTTAAGGCTGTATGTAAATTAGCCATTAGTTTTTCCTATAACAAAAACTGATGTGTAAGTGTACTGTTCATAAAGTATTCAAAGTGTAGTATTAAGATTTAAATACACAGTTATCAAAAGTATAACAAATAATCTTAAAATTGTCACACGAATTGTTACTGTTACGAAACTGTTAAGAAATGACTAATATTGACTAATATTACCCAAAATGCTTCGCTATTCTTTCAACGTACCCTCCCTCGCTCATCGTTTTCATATCTTCACCCGAAGAAAGCATATAATACGATTTGATTCGGTATCTTTCCAACAAAGGTGTTTCATGTCATTCTAAATCGATTGACCGATGTCCGTCTATCTGGCTATATGGAAAGCTGGCTGTGGTAAATCTGTATGCATTTTTTTAAAGGTTGGCGTGGCTTGATATTATCCAAATCGCAGATACCTTCCAATGCCTGCTTAAGGTATTACACATACGAACTGTCAAATTTAACAAAAAACAGTTGTATCATTTCTGATTACCATACTCCTCCTTGTACACCGTATGATTTTGCTCCAACGCAAAAGTACGTCGGGTGAAAATATACCAGTATGCAAATCAGTTTATCTGACTGAAGTTTCAGTACCGGCTTTCTTTTACACTCTATTCATATTCATATATTCATCGAAACTTAGCACATTACGTTTCTTTTGCATCTATAAATGTTGTCGATGTGTTCTACCGCTCATGTGTTTCTTACACTCTGTAAGTACACAAAAATTGTTGTTCCCGTTCAGAGTTCTCTGAAACTGCAGGCCCCTTTTTTTGGAAATAAGTTTTTGTTGAAGGATACTAGCAATTCACATAATGTCCGATAGGACGCAGATTTCAAAAACGGGCAATAATAAAATATTGACCATTTTTTGTTCAGCATTGTTACAGTATCAAGTGTCTTTTGACTAAATATGTTTCTTGGCTTTCTAAGCTGATTAAGCAGTGTCCATCTGGCTGGACACTTTATTAAACTTCCTGTAACCTTGCACAGCCCATGTAGACTGACTGATCTTCCGAAATTCAAGTAGCTCCCCATAACTTCACATTCGTAGATTGCCATAACTTGCATTTTTGTCCATTATATGTCGGTTAATACTCATTATATTACTACCATTATCAGATTTTTTCTCTCTGTGCAGACAGACGTGCTTGTGCATCGGCTTTAGAAAAATAATTATAAAAAAGGTTAAATATACTCTTAGCCCAAAAATATTCAGTCAGAAGACGCTAAATCAAAATTCCCCAGTGCTGTGATAATAACATGCAATTTATAATATTACAGTCAGAACAAATCTGGAAAAGTTTACATTTCGCATATCTTAAAGCGAAAAGAGCCTATATGAGCGTTTTACACTCAGAGAGACGTCTGAGTCTTAACGGCAGAAATGCGTATCTCTCAATAAATGCAAACGAGTGTCAGAAAAGTGCATTCCAAAACAAAAAAGATGACAGTGCCTTCCTAACCGCGAAAATTAGTGTCAATATGAATTCCCCCTCAGCTCACATCTCTCCAAACAATGATGACAGTTTGGCAAATGGACGAAATATGTTGCCGCCTAAAAGTATGCCCGTAAGTACTTCCCATTCCCATGCTCCACAAACAATCAATTCGCCCCAAGTTAAGATTCCGCCGATATTTCACCTAACATTCGAACAAATGGTGATATAGTGGCAACTCTCGCGAATGCTACTCAACCGGCAACATCGACCTCGAAGGGCGCTATACCGAAACAAAAACCTCAAAATGAAACGGTTCAAACTGGGATAGATGTTTACTTTCCCATTCTGAAAAGAAAATTGAGCCCAAAGTCTAGCCAAAAACTTCCAAACTCGAAGTATTCCAGAAACATACCTCCCTCACAAGTTGACCCAAGAGGTCAAAATTACTACGCAATTTTGGCCACAGAAGAAGAAAATTTGCAATCACAACCTAAGAAAGCACAAAAACCTCCCCCAATATTCCTAAGGGAAGCTATCTCTAACAATCTGGTAAACAGATTATCTCATTTAGTTGGTAAAGACGGTTTCCATGTAGTGTCCCTGCGCAAGGGGAAGGTGCTGAAGACAAAAGTTCAAACATATACAGAAGAAAAATATCGTGAAGTTTCCAAATTTTTTGACCAGGAACGTAAGAATTACTACACTTACCAACTCAAAAGCTCTAAGGGACTAATAGTTGTAATCAAGGGCATTGAAAGCAACGTTCCCATACAGGAAATAAAGGAGGCTGTTGAAAATGAGGGTTACGAAGTGAAATCCATTCACAATATACTCAACAAATTCAAGGCTCCTCAGCCCATGTTTAAGGTGAAAATAGCGTTTGACTATGCCCACATGAAAGGAAAAAATGAACCCCACCCAATTTACAATCTCAGATATCTGCTTCATCGCAGAGTATCAGTTGAGGAACCGCTAGCGCGCGAAGACCCTCCTCAATGCTTAAACTGTCAGGAGTTTGGGCATACTAAAGCTTACTGTAAATTACCATCAGTATGTGTGATATGCGAAAGTATTCATAAAACTTCAGAATGCAAGTTACCAAAAATAAATCCCAGTCTGAAGAAATGTGGAAACTGTGGAGGAAACCATACAGCTAATTATAGAGGTTGCCCCGTGTACATAGAACTAAGGAGGAAGCTCTCTCATAGAAAGCAGGAAACTCCTCAGTTTCAACTGCCAGAGTTTGGGTGTATCCCAAATCCAGTTCCATCAGTCTCAAATGTCAATTCAGCAACGACGACTCAAATGACATATGCACAATCTCTGAAAAATCAGGTTCCTCAAGCTCCTCCGCAGAAAAACAATATTGAAGCCTCAATCGAATCCCTCATAAAAACTATGAATAATTTCATGACAAATATGCAGGGGATTATGCAAGAAATGTTACGAAACCGGAATATGCTCATTCAAGTTTTATTAGCCAGAAAATGAACTCCATAAGAATTTGTTACTGCAATGCCAACGGACTCACCCAACATAAGAATGAAGTAGAGTATTTCTTGAGATCCCGAGATATTGACATTCTCTTGGTCTCTGAAACTCATTTCTCGTTAAAAAAAATTGCTTCCGAATAAATGGATACTCAACCTACGATACAAAACATCCCAGTGGCAGAGCTTGTGGAGGAACAGCTGCAATAATTAATGATCAGGTAAAGCACTTCCCTCTACGCGAATATAAAACTGATCACATACAAGCCACTTCAGTTGCACTAACTGGATTAAACATAATAGTTTCTTCCATACACTGCCCTCCCAAATATGTTATAAGCGAAGACCAGTTTTCACACTTTTTCTCTACTCTTGGTGACAAGTTTATAGCAGCCGGAGACTACAATGCTAAACATACTTTCTGGGGGTCTAGACTCAGGCCTAAAAGTTTTGTCTGGAGGTGAACCAACATACTGGCCCACGGATCTCAATAAAACCCCCGATCTCATAGATTTTGCAGTTATGAAGAGCATAACAAGAGAACACATCATCGTTACTCCTTCCCTTGACCTCTCATCAGACCACTCCCCCACAATTCTCACAGTATTTAACATTCCCTTGAACCCGGAAATCTCTTACCATTTTCCAAACCGGCGTACAAATTGGTGGAGATACAAGATGTACATAAGCTCTCATCTGTGGCAAAACTTTTCTCTCAAAACACCAGATGAAATTCAGTCTGCCATCAATGTCCTCACTACCACAATAACAACTGCCGCAAACCTGGCAACTCCGCACAAGGTCCATGCTAAAACAAAAAATGACTCCTCATGTCATATTGAATCTCTAATCAAAGAGAAAAGGAAAGCGAGAAGACGATGGCAAAAGCACAGATCTCCCTACCTCAAAGCTCGTCTCGACCAGTCAACTGAGGTCAACTCTGGATTAAAAAAAGAAATATCCGAAGCCCGCTACTTATCTCGTCTAGGAGCCACACAAAACACTAACTATAGCCTGTACAAGGCCACAAGGCAACTACAGCGCCCTATAACACAGGAGTCTCCAATACGGATGAAAGATGGAGGATGGGCAAGGAGTAGTGATGAAAAAGTAAAAGAATTTGCTGATCATCTGGAAGAAGTATTTACTCCTAACGATACAATCTCTCGTGTGAATCCAACGATCATTAGCCCAATGATCACAAATCCAATGAAAATAAGTCTATCTCTCTTAAAGAAAAATGTTCTCTCGTTGAAAATGAATAAATCTCCTGGACACGATAAAATAACAGCGAAGATGATTTCAGAACTCCCCCACAATATCCTAAAATTAGTTTTATTTATATTTAATGCTATACTTCGAATTGGATACTTTCCTCAATCATGGAAGCTGTCTGAAATAATAATGATCCCAAAACCTGGAAAGGAACTGTAACAAATTACATCCTATCGACCCA
Source organism: Philornis downsi (assembly GCA_019455685.1). Taxonomy (NCBI): domain Eukaryota; kingdom Metazoa; phylum Arthropoda; class Insecta; order Diptera; family Muscidae; genus Philornis; species Philornis downsi. Next base: position 1,216,814 of record JAHXMU010000599.1, on the reverse strand, counting down.
TAAGTTTACTCTGTATTTTATCTAAACTGTTTGAAAAGATCTTTCTCCAAATGTTGTACTTCTATATTGAAGCAAACCAGGTAATACCCACGCACCAGTTTGGGTTTCGCAAGGGTCATGGAACGACAGAACAAGTACACCGTATAGTAACCCAGACCAAAAAAACATTCGAAGATCGGAAATATTGCTCAGCTCTCTTTATAGACATCTCCCAAGCCTTTGATAAAGTGTGGCATGAAGGCCTTATTCACAAAATAGTCTCTTTTCTACCGACAAATACCCACAAGCTCCTGGAGAGCTATCTGAAGGATCGATCTTTTGTAGTAAAATCGAAAGACTCTGTTTCAACTCAAAGAAAAGTTTCAGCAGGAGTTCCGCAGGGCAGTATACTAGGCCCTATACTATATACCATCTACACCTCTGACATGCCTCTTCATTCCCTAATTCAAACCTCAACTTTCGCTGATGACACTGCATTCATGAGCACTAGCACTTGCCCATTAATGGCTTCTAGACAACTGCAGTCTCATATACACACATTAGAATCTTGGCTCGAAAAGGGGAAGATAAAAGTAAATGCCACTAAGAGTATACAGGTTACATTCTCTCTTAGACAGAATAATTGCCCAGCCCTCACTATTCACGGTAGTACCATACCCGTTCATAACCATGTCAAATATTTGGGTATTCACCTTGACCGACGTCTCACCTGAAAAAATCACATTGACTCAAAAATCATACAATTGAAATTAAAAATGGCTCAACTCCACTGGCTTATTGGCTCCCAGTCTACTCTCAGTTTGGAAAATAAAATCACCATCTACAAAACCATATTGAAGCCAATATGGACATACGGCATCCAGTTGTGGGGAACGGCATCGGCTTCTAACATAAATAAGCTGCAGAGAAGACAGTCAGACAGTCAGAATACTGTGGCTCCTAGACGAGATAAGTAGCGGGCTTCGGATATTTCTTTTTTTAATCCAGAGTTGACTCAGTTGACAGTCAGAATACTGCGTCAAATTTGTGGTGCCCCATGGTATGTTAGGAATGATAACATACACAAAGATTTAAACATTCCTTATATTTCCGAGGAAATGAAAAAATTAAGCAGGTCATATGTATCGAAGTTGTCCTCCCACTCAAACCCACTCGCTCAAAACCTTCAGCAACCCGGTCATATACGGATAAAAAGAAAGGACACGCTAGACTTGGTCCGGTGATAAACAGATCTGTTCGCCAAAAACAAGATCCGGCAATGGCAGGATACTTTAGTTTAAGATAGGATTAAGATTTGAATACATATTGTAAATTTCGTAAGAAAGATCCAATAAAGAAAATGAATGAAAAAAAAAAAAAAAAATATTACTACCAATACTGAATATATGTCACACCCCTTAGTTTACCACACATTTAAAATGGCAGATTTACAAAAAAAAAATATATATATGTATACTCTATTAATATTAATTGTAAAACTTTGGAGTTTCAAGTTCTGATTCTTTTACTACGGTTTAACTAGAAATATTTTTCGACAAGAATATGGCGACTTGCCATGCCATTTCTGGCAAGCTCTGCGCAATTGGAAGCGCTTTGCCAGCGAAAATCGGCATTGTTTGGAAGCACATGTAAGTTGGTCCACTTGATTCAAACGACAACCCGTGTAGAAAGGGTTGTCACATTGAATTTAACAACAATATTTTCGTTTCAAATTTCGTTTTAAAGCTTTTATCGCAAATTTTGTTCAATTTTACAAATACAACATTTATGAATATGAGAAATACTTGGAATTTGTAGCTTCTAGGCAGATACTCGAGATTTTGTCTCGTACATTCAACATTCAACGGAAATTAAGGACGTATTTCCCTATTGCGTACATGGTTTGCATTTGACTTTGTTATCTTTTATCTTCTACATAATAACACAAATATTAGTAATGTGATATCAGTAATGTGAACTGTCAGAAGTATTTCAATCCTGAATTTTACCTGTCATTCTAATTTGGCCAATTGAACATATGTTGCAGCAACAAAGAAATGTATTCTAGTTACACTTTACAATATACTGCTTATTAGCTTTTGTATGCACACTTCACATATGTTACCACATGTACGGTTGGATGGTTGAGTGATTTCAACAACTACTTTTTAAGCATATCAAAGGCTTACATTTAATCCTTGTACACGTAAGCGATGTTTGGTGATGCAAATGCGTTAAATGTACGGCCATAAATCAAGAATTATCCACCGAAAATTTATAATGAACACCGATAACCCTTTTGCTCGTCCTCGAAACGGCATCACGCATTTCGACAATTAATAGATATGAATATTCCTAAAAGCCATAAAAATGCATAACATATGAAAAAATCTGTACCCGTTATTGTTACAGGAAGGTAACATGCTTTTGTTCCATTAATAGGCAAATTTATATTAATGGGTCAAAGTGAAAGGTAATAGATTAAAAAAATCTATATTTCTATTTCAGCAGGGAAACATCACAACCCTTAATGCCAAATATGTTCGTATGCAAAAAGTATCATCTCATCATTTGGTACGCATCCATCCGATGCGATAGATAAAATGTTATCTCTTTTTGGGTTCAGGGAGAAAAAAGGGGCATCATAAAATTTAAATGTCTAAAAACCACTTTTTCGATTATTTTACAGTCTGATCTCATCAATAGCAATAAATCGCACATTAAATATAAACTACAATCTGCTCGCACATGTATCCCTATGCCAAGATATGTGAGAACGTATTTATTCTTTGGTGTTGTGTTTTTTGTGTGTTGAACTAAACAAACGTTGTTGAAATGAAAGTCCTGAGGGGCAGCAACACATTTGCAAACATTTGAAAACCTTTTTATTCCTTTGGTGCCGAAACAATGGGATGGTGTGTTTTCTTTTTTGGTTTGGTTTTATTTTTTGGCATTTGAAGTATCTGATAGAACATCCTTTTCGTTCTTTTTTGGGTGATCGTTTGTTTTTTTTTTTTATTAAACCTTATCAGTTTAAGTGTTCTTGTACAGGGTCCTGTTGATATGACATTCGTTTCGGGTGTTCACGTACATGGGGGTAAATATTTATAGAGCTATACTTTCGAAAAAAGATCTGTGAATTGTTGTATTGATGGTTGTATATGTCTGACTTTTTGCCACGTAATGCGTAGGCATTGTTTATATTATTTGAAAAGCAGCGAATCTCAAGTAGCAGTATTATTATTGGCGTCAACTGGAAAAATGAGTAAGCACAACCAGTTGAATGAATTGGGTAGTTGCTAATTGTATTTCTTATGGTATATGGCGCATCTTCTGACCATCGGGCAGCAAGGGTAAGCAAGGAGAATTTACAAAACTTTCTGCTTAGATTAGTTCACAAAAATAAGCAAATAACAAAACAATTTTACAGTTTTTGTGTTCCCTGTAATATGAACAAATTGTAATGACACCTATGACATTACTAAAAGCAATTCTTTTAATAATACCAATTTCAAATATGGCATTTAGAAGTTTTCTATCTTAAAACAACAAAAAGCCAAGTTATACAAATAGACTACAAACTATGAAAATATATTACCAACATTTCGTTACTTTCCCCCCATTCTATAACAGTTAAAAAAATAGAATTGCGGTGTACATATATAAAAATCACGTTGGAAAAAAAATTAGCAGGGCTTTAATTCTCATTTAACAGAATTCTCAAAAAATACGTTTCATGTATGGCCAATATATGGTTTAAACCCGAGAGTTGGTTGTGTTCTTTTCCGAAAATGTCGCCCATGAAGACAACAAAAATATAGCACTTTTTGCTCTCTAATTGTATCATAAGATGGAAATGTTGCTGCCATTTACCTATATTTGCTTTTTTCTGTTTGTTACGGCATAATTATTGCCGTTAAATATTATACTTTCGGTTTTAATTTATTGAATTATTTGATTTCCAGTTACCTATTGATATACATATTTTATGTAATTGCAAAAACTAACGCGTTCATTTAGGTCAGTTCGATTCTCAGCGTGATGTACGGTCATTTGTTTGACAAACACTTGGATGTTCATCAAATAACACTATGCAGAGTTATATAGTGCAGAATATATATGTAGTTCATTTCCCGACACTTCCTAGGAATCCCTGTGTAGAAACTTCGTTATTCATTCGCAAAAATTTTGTCACCGACACAGCACTACATAAAAATAAACGCTCAAATTGGAAATTTAAAAAAATCATCAAAATTGTTTCCTTAGGGCAGCAAGGAGCTATTGCTGCAAAACTGTTGGCTCATATTTTTTTGAGTTCTTTAAGTTAAATGCACATCAATCGATACTAATGAAAATTCCAAGCATTTTATTTTCATTTGCATTTTTCGGTTGTTTTCGTGAAACACCTGATATATGGCTTAAAGACTAACTATAAAATCCCAAAAACATTGTTTTGTATTCAGAAGAAAAATGATTCTTGCCGGATTTTAGTAACAGGTGCATTCAAATAACTCCGTATTTTTTCTAAAGATTGGTTTTGGTGATTTGTTTCTAAGACAAACGAATGCAAATCTGCTCTTATTATCGGCTGAGATAAACGTCTCTTCTTAAAATGTGCGTTAAAAGTAATTTTTGCTTTGTTTTCTTCTTCAAAAAAAAACTTTACGCTTTCTTGTGCGCGGCATAATTTTGTTTTTTTTTTTTGTGACAAAATAAAACATGTTATGAAACCGAATACTCTTGATGTTCTTCCTTTTTTTCTTTGTATCAGCAACTACCCGAAACTTCAGAAACACATTAAACAAAAAATTGAAAAATAATATTTAACTTCTCCAGACGAACACAACGATTTCACGTAGATACTGATCCTGCTACCCAGAAGGGTTAATATGCTAAAAACTAATCAAGCTATGTTCGGTTATATACTCTTACCCTCTTAATTTCAATTCATCTTGCCGATATACCTAAAATAATTTGAATAATTTCCATGCCTCACCGAGAAATGATTCCTTGCGTGCGAACGCGTTTTAAATATCAAGCCCGCATACTCGCTCCATATCCACCTTTCACGCATTATGAGTTTTGATTATGAATTTTATGGTTTTGCATTGTTTTCATAACGAGTACGCATGTCTCTTGGGTGTTCGGTTATCTACACACATGGCACGTATCACGTGTGGTTCATACACATTTGATTTTTTTTATGTAACAACCATGCCTACAGACAAATACATGAGGTAGGTAATAAACACTTTAGTGTACTTTCGCTTTCATTTATAATAGATGGTATCCTTTCCTATTTTTTTCCATTGTTTTCTGCGATAAAAACTAGTGTAAAAATTAGTCACAAGTTTCATTGAATTAGCAGCCAAATAGCACTATCTAATATCGGCATTTACATTCAAATCCACAGTCAGTCATAGTTTGTTATAATTACTTCAAATGGAAATCCAGCCAGTCTGTAATTTTAGAAAGCACCAATAGATGTGGATTAAAACAATCAATTTTAGTTCCCTTATCAAGCGACATCCATTTCCTTTTTTCGGTTGGAGCTATAAAACTCTAAAAATATTTAATGGAAAAATTGATTTTATTTAAAAACATAGATAAACTGCAATTTCCAATGTCCTTGCAAGCTCCCACTACTAGTTTATTACTGTGGTCCTAATTCACTTATCTTTTGGCCATAACATCTAAATGTTGGTTATATTGAACTCGCACAAAAACGTTGAAGTTCTCGAACAAAACGTATTTTTTTAAGTTTCCATGATTGTATGTTAATATTTATTTGTTTATTAGATAAAATTGGCTTTTTTATATTTGAACAAAGATTTTGGTGTTAACTGTAGATACCTTGTAGACAGCAGATTGGATTAAATTCTATTACTTGGACAAATGAGAAAAAGTGGTAAAAAACCGCAGCCCTTTCTGTAAACTCCACCGTAATTGTGTAAAGGACTTGATTTAGTAAATTTCTTCATGAGCAGTCGGATTCTTTACAGAAAAAAAGCTTTACATGCCTACAAATGTAGGGCTGACATTACACATGGCAAAAAATTTTAACATCTGCTATATGGTAGCTGTAGTAGATCCAATTAAAATGATCGATTTAGTTGTAGTTTCGTAGTTGTAACCTTGCCCCTAGAGTTACCCAAGCAAGGACTAACTGGCCTCGAGCGAAATAATTCTCTTGACGATTAATTGTGTACATTATCTGAAAGAAGAACATTTTATGAATATTTTGAAAAATTTACTACTGTAATCATTGTCCCATATTTTGTTGAGGATTCTGATGGCGACGCCGAAAGAGAGATGTTCTAGACCCGCCAATCGTTAAATTCTGTTTGCTAGACAAAATGTACTAAATGTTTGGTCTCCGTTTACCAAACATTTACTACATTTTGTAAATCACGAAAATAGTATGAGGCCATCGGTTTGCAACGAGAGCTACGTAAATTTAATCACGTATAGACAAAGTATTCTTCATTATGGAGAGACCGTTTTTAAAAGTGAACAGTTCTAAAATACAGTCCAAGTGAAGAATCTTTCCAGTTAATGCTGAATTCGAGGAGTGCATTAATCAAAATAGGGATTGCATTAATAGTTCGATGCATACGAACTGTCGACAGAGCTCTACCAGGTTGATAGGATGAGGTAAAAATGCGTATTCATAAAATACAATTTTATGTAAAAGTTTTTGAAACAATTAATTTAGATTCTGAATATGAAATTTAGTTCTCGTCATCTAGTTCTTATCTTCTATTTCCCGATTGTATTATTTTGTTTCGATATTGGATAATTTTTAATGAAAGATAAAAATGTTAACACTTTTAAATTGATGCATCAACTTAAGGGAACACCAACAAGCTTACTTACGTGACCTCGAAAAGTTCAAAGTTAATCTGCTCCATAATGAATTGAAAATTCATCCAGGCATTTCGGGGTCATAATACTCTCAACAACTTCTAAATTTTCTTTGGAAAATAGTTGTAAGTGTGCGACCTTTCTTCCACGTCAAATTTCGTTCATGAGGCGATGTTTTGGACACTGATGGACGCTAATTATCTCCTGAAGAGTTGGTGCTCTCTGTCTACGCAATAAGCACCTCTTCCTGGATGGAATCAAGTTCTTCGTCACTGTCCATTTAAATTCTTACTTCGTTAAAATTAAAATGAATCCAGTTCTGAAGATGGGCGTACGAAACCATGTAGGTTGTGAGAAATATATGACCAATTCACACAAGGTCATTTACGCCTGATTGAAATAATAACATTCTCACAGTTTTGTATTCTGGATACGAAAAAAGTGTACCCTTATCTTTTACCTTCAATGACATAGGTTTAATTTGCTGTCGCTACACTGGATTTATTTGCATTGCTTGTGATGCTGGGATAAATTAACCCGCCCTATTTGGCATCTTCACAATAATGACTTTAAACCCTTAAAACATCGATTTTTTTTCATAACTTTAGACTTGTCTGCATGAGCCATTAAAACTGAAACTACACTTTAATTGTGCGGACTGGACTATCATACTATACCAGAATTGGTATATTTTATTCATTTAAAAATTAGAATTTTGCAGTAACAGTAGCAGTGAATATCTCACGGAAATGAGATATTCTAAGTGAAAAGAGTGCCAGAATCTGTTACCACCTGTAGGTATGTTCACATTTTTGGCAAATGTAAAAAAGCGCTGGTTGAGTGATTTGCTCACAGCAAAGAGGCCTAAAAACAGGATAACGTTAAACTGGTAACGAATGATTCAAAACCTTTCCAAATTTTAAAGGTTTTGCACTTCAAAATAATGTCCAATAATTGTTTCCTGCTTGTAAGGATCTTGGCAATGACCAAAATTTTGTCATTCTTTTTTGTCAGTCTTTTTTATTCGAACAGGAACAAATTTTGGATATCTGAAAAGAATAAAATATAAGCATTTCCGATTTTAAATTTAGGAATAATTGTATTACAAATTATAATTAGCTTTCCTGAACAATATGTACCATTATACACGTTCTTGGTAATTCCTTAGTAACAACGCAATATGCCGCTTAGCAACCAATTTAATAATATGTTATATGCATAATTTTTTGAATATAAGTAATTGTTCTTTTCTGGATAAAATAAATTCAATTATAAAATAAATTCCATATATAAATGTACTAGATATGGAACTTATTTTATCGTTGATTACTTTTTTGCTACTTCCACCCGGAGGAATGAAGATATATATCATTTGATACGATAAAAATGTGACATCCAGAAGGAAGCCCTTAAAATTCCAAGTGTCTTTTGATCAAATGTTGTTGATTGAGCGACGCCCGTCTGGTTGGCTGGTAGCCTATGTATTTTTCCAGATCTTAGCTGGAGATTGTAATTGAGTTACTTCAACCAACTCCTTCTGGTAACCCACACATAAATTTATAATTCGTAGATTTCAGCAGCCTACATATTTGGTCTTTGAATTTTCCTACAATGTTTGACGAAATTTTGAAAACTATAACAAATGATCGATTTAACCTATATTTTTTTATGCTCATATCTTGCATGTAGTTGCAAAATGTTGTGAAATTTAGTACACATTTAACGATTTTGAAAAAGGGATATGAGAATGAACATCACGTTCCTTCTGGCACGTTCCGTGCAAATGGTCGATTTAACCTACATATTCTAACCTTTGTATCTTTCAACCGATTGTATTGATTTCAGTCAGATTTTGGCAAATGTCATGCATTTAGTGACCTGAGGTTGAAAAAAACACGTCTCTTATAATTCTTTCATCTTGCATTAATTCACGGCGTCTGTTGATAACAACTTAACGGTTCACCACGTGCCTTCTTGCACTCCGCCTGCTTTTGCCGCAATGCAGAAGGACGTGCGTGGTCCCTTCAAATGTTTCGGTCACACAGTATAAATATATTGCGCACTCGATAACAACTGCGTAGATCGTACATGGCTATAAAAACCTATTTCAAAAACCCAATCCAAGAATGTGTTCCAAGTTCTCGCAATCAGTTATGTGCCCATCGGGATAAATGCTGTCAAAGTATTAAGAGAAACAAATCAACACAAACATCACTTTTGCCGGCTATAAAGATGCTTTCCGATACGATAAAATATACATGAAATCATGGGCGAGTTGTGTATCCCTATGAAGCTTTCATGATGGTCAGAAAGGTGAAAGATGGTCAGAAATTTTACCAAGTCAGGTCCAAAATCTGAAAACGTCGTCACCTCTTTACACAATCTCTTCAAAGTACTTTTAGAGATGATAGAAAAGAAAACCGAAGTAACGACTAGTAACATTACACTGCTTGATGATGGAGTTATTGTATTTGAGCGTTTTTTGATTTGCGCGACAATATTAAACCGGTAACCGTCACACTTTATTTTGCAATGTAAAGTATTTATTTTTTTAAACCTTTTATATTTATTTGTGTTAGCAATTCCATTTTGCTTCACGGCTTTGCGCAACTTGTTACGATTTTTTAACAAACAAGATTTATATCTGTACATTTGATTCATATTTTGTGTTCACGGCCTTATCTTGTGGCCTTGAACCATAATTTTTATAAGAGGTGATGCCAGTACCAGGGAGAAATGCCGCCAAATATAGAATTACTTTTTCTTTTGTTGTTGAACAGGACTAATTCATTCATAAGATTTTTGATACATATTCTGCCCACGCTAACACACCCTTCCTCACAAAGGCCGTGTGCCTCCAACGTAATCTGTACCATAAAAATAGCGCGCCGGCAGACTAGTAACAGCACAAGAAGCAAAGGAAAAAAGGACAACTGAACAATTTTCTTAAGAACAGAACACACGATTTTCGTAATGAGTTAAAAACTCTTGATGAAGCACGTGGTTCTTAGCTTGTGGGTGAGCGCGGAAAGGATGAAAGTCCACGATGAAAGTTCGTTAGACTTCCACGTCCATGAGTCAGCCAAGCATTGAAAATGCAGCGAACGGCAGTGCCTGCAGCAGACCTTGAGACTTCCTCGGCAAATGAGACAAAAACGCAAGGAAAGTAGTGAATACGTCTGGCAAAGACGAAGAAAATTACAACTACAACGAACACAGATGTTGACATTAAGAAATTTTAAATAACTACAGTGGTATTTAAATGAATCAGAAATTGTGGCGCGAAAATAACTTCGAAGCAGTAGTAGCAGTAGTAGCAACTTCTTCAAAGTTGGCCTTTGTTTATGTTTATTTTTATTCATTCATTCTTTTCAATGGGCCACCAACGTGTAACCCATAGTACCATCTCGTAATATCACTATTTAAGAGATTGAAAATTGTGGAAAATTTACCAAATGTTAAAGGAACACGGAGGTTGGTGTTGCACCATTATATACGAATGTATATTTGTAAATGATTCAAGTCTTACTTCGACTTCAGGATATGATATGACTGGCATTTACCTCAAATAGAATGCATTTTCTATACAAAGTGCAGCAAAATTTCTTGACTTTTCACGATGAAATGAATTATAAAAATGGTCATGGAATTTGAACATTTTTTTTTAAGCGGCATTGTAAGCTTTTCGTGCTGATTTCCATTAGTGAAATCGGAGCAAATTATTTTTCACCATATTAAAGAGTAATCATTTCGGTTTCAAAAGTAAGTTAAATGATGATGAAACTGTTATTTCGTTATAATGTCATTTAAATGACCATCTCTGGATTGGTTGCAGCAGTGGATCATTTTGAGGTAGTTTTCGGCCACTTTTTCGTACACTTCGGACGGTATCTAGGCGATAACTTGACGAATGCACTTCCGCGTCAAATTGCATGATCTTGGTGGCCAATTGATGTGGCCAAAATATGTAATTGCGCATTTTGGTAACTTCTGATGAAATTAAGCATGTTGTGTGGCCGGTGGCACCGACTTTTTCAAACCACACATCGTCCAGTTCATAATCCTCAATTGCAGATCAAAAAAGTTGGTTATATTACGGCGATAGATGAATTGATGGTAACGATTCCTCCTGCGTCATTTTCAAAAAAAAAAACGGTCCAATGACACCTCCAGATAATGCTCAACAAATAGGCACCTTTTTCGGAATGCAATGACTTTTTCGCAAACACTTCTGGGTTCTCCAAGTCCATATGTCACAATTTGGCTGTTGACGTAACCATCGGGTGTGAAATGAGCTTCATCGCTGAAGAAAGTTTTGTTCGAAAAATCTGCATTAAAATCCTGTTGTTGTAGCACTCAATCAGCATATCTACGGCGTTGTGAATGGTCAGCCGGATTTAATTGCAGCGTGAGTTGGACTCTATATGAATGAAGGCGCAAATCCAAATGTAAAATACACTATAATGAGCCGTAAGACAACATCATTTGCTGAGAACGTTGAATCGACAAATTCGGATTATCCACAACACTTTCGCTAACAGAAACGATATTTTAGACACTGCGTATAATTAGATGATGCACTGGCTTGAACGCATCTATAACGCTTACGGTTTTTTTCAAATTTCTTTATAATAATGGCAACCATAATCACCCCGTAATGTACGTAAAGTGCTCACGACTGAATCACCACCACCACCTGGCGTACAGACTGATCGTTTTTCTAAAAGTAAATTTCGCCGCTCTAAATCCTCATTCATATAGTGCTGTGACTTAAGTTTCTGCACATTGTATTGATTTGATAAACTTGGCAGAATATGCAAAAGTCGACTGATTAATAATGCTCGTTCTTGTAGGTATACAAATAACCATACAAATGACCCGCACATATCTTTTTGTTTATTGTTTTTGTTCGTTGTAATTATTTTTATATTTGTAAAATTGGGGAGAAGCCGTGTCTGTTATCCGCCATACAAATTTCAAGTTGCCTAATTCAACCCATACATTCCTTGGTTCACGTCTTTAAGCCTTATGCAGTACTATTTGACACACATGAGGCATTTTGTACTGCGATGTAAATGTAAATGTACTTCATTGCCACGGCTCTTAGAGAACCACATATAAACACTAAATAACACAAATTGGTCGATTTATCAAACAACCATGGTCTATAGAGAGACCATGTTATAATAAGTAAGATCTCTAAATTATTTATAACGGCGCTTCTATTACCACTCGTACTATTGCATCAAGGCAAAAATACTTTGGTTGAAGCTTTTTAAAAGTCGGTTCCATATTGAAATGCCTTATTAGTTCATAAAACAGTCCCAATTTCTAAACAAAAAATGTTTCACTACATAGGGCTATTGAAAGAGCTCTGATTGAGAACTAATGGAACATTATGTTATTTTTGCTTTATCATTTCTCTAACCAACCAAAAGAGCCATAAAAATTTGCTGAAATCAAATTCTGTTTAATCATAGCATCCCTAATGCTCGAATTACAATTTTGTTACTTTTAATATTAATTGTTAAAATCGAGATAGTAATATAGCAATCAGTATCTTTCATCTTAAAAATGTTCTGGTGGATTCCGGCTAATGCATGCCTTAAACAACATGTAATAACGATAATTAATACTCGTATATTGATTCGAATATTTCCCAAATTTTAATACCATTTAGAAATGTGTTCTGTGAAGTCACGTTTAAAGCTAAGAAACATTATAGAAGGACAATTTGAGAATTAAAAAAAAATGTTTAAATTTAGACACGATTAGTGTTTTCAAATTTAGTGTGAAAATATTAGTCTATTAAAATTTTAAAAATATTTGTAGAAAATGTACTCTTCAAAGCATGTTTTCAAAACATACTACGGATATAAATAAATATGCTAAAGATATATCAAACTAGTGCAGAGCTTTCAATCAGTTGAACCAAAATGTTATTGAATGTAGTTCCACTGAATGAAAGATATAAAACTTAGAGTGTATGAGGTAAGTTGGTCATTTGTCTTAAAGATGCCAGAAGAGGCCGGGTTAATCAGTCGTTTTTTTTTCCAAATTTTGTCAAATATTATACAGCAACACCATGGACGAAGAGGGTCCAATAGAATATAAGAGGCTTAATAAAGGTTTAGGAAGGTTATCGTGCATACAATTTGAAGATATGCACCTTACAATTGTTGAACCTATTTGATAGTTTGAACTTGACTCAAATCTATTATATTTAGAACTCCTCATTTATGCACGATTCAATCCACAAAATTATGCATAAATGGAAAAAAATCAAACAAATTATCCTACTGCCTTCACGTCCAGGCAGTAGATCATGGGTAGCTTTTTGCGCTCCATTTGGAGACGACATATCTAGGATATGCTAAAAACGAAATCTGGAAACCGCAGACCCTGACTACCATCTTGTATTGCATTTGTAGACGACAAGTATACGGTAAGCAAAATCGAAAGCTGAAGAAAAGTTGTTTTCGAAAAATCTTTATGAGCAGTTTTTGTGCTCCGTGGTCACAGAACTAGTGTTTGAATTTGAAGAAATTGATCGTAAATGCGCTTTGATCTAATTGGTACAATAAACTCGTTGTTTATAACTGTTATATTCTTCTTATATTCAACGTTATATTCTTCGGAAACCTCATTAACCGATGTCTTACGAATGTCTCGTACCATTTTTATGACCACCTTGATGACATATTTGAAGTTTAATGTTGTCTTAAAATTCGCTCTCCAAAATGAATATCGAATTTGGTTGTAGACTGTAATTCTTCAATGCCTTTCGTTCAGGGGTCTCTGGAGATTCACCAAACACATTCTGTCAATTTCATTTCAAACATACAAAAACAATAAATTATGGTGGGATTGAATGTAATAATTATTTTCATCGTCTCCTTTTACAAGATGTACAAAATTGTGACCCAAAATGAATAAAACTGATTCCAACATGTTCAGCCGAAGCAAATCGAATGGATATTTGGCCTATTTAAGGGTTGTGAAATCGACATCTCTTAAGTCAGGTCTCAAGTGGATAATTTCATACCATAGCAGTCAAGCTTATGCATCTTTGTTGAATGACACTGATCGGCGCTGAGTCTTCAGTAAAGATGGGCTAAAATGTTAGTTAGCATTTTTGGACCAAACGAAGGTTAAGATAGGGCATGATGGCGAACTCTTCAGTGGCATGTCTATGGTAGTAACTTTGAATGAAAAAGAAAAAGAGAAAAAAAAAACAGAAAAATCAAAAAAAATTTTTGGTTACGGAAAATATGTATACTCTATAAGGAAATATTCCTTCATATATCCTATATCAAGGGTATAATCGTCATCTACTAAGTAAACTTTTGCTTGGTTCAATATTGTAAACTATCGGGATTCTTGTAAGTATTTTATTAACTCCCATGTATCACAGCAACCGTATAGGTTGATAGCTTGTAAGATGTTGAAATGAAATACTTTTTCTGAAAACCTGTTGTCGTGCTGTCTGTGACAAATTGGTCTTTCGAACATTTTTTATATCAGCAAAGAAACAAATAATACTTTGTATTATAAATAGTGACACTGTGGATAAAGAATGGGTGACACACTCTAAAAATGTTGTCAGTATTATTAAACAAAATCTTGCTATCAGAATACAATTAAATTAATTTATAACAATCCCACCTCCTTCTAGGAGCAGTTCTTAGCGTACAATACCAAATTATATTTTCTGAAATGATTCGTGCTCCAACATCCCAAGTATGACGAGGAAATCCTTTGGAAAATAATGTCTTAAATACAGATTTGAAAAAAATCTCTTTTATGCGATCAATTAGGACTCAGTGTGCCAGATTTACGAGAAAAGTATTGAATAATAGAATTTCTGGCGCTGGGGAAATTTAACCCACTCCTCCTACTAAATACATACTAAAATATATTACATTTTTTCATAACTTTTGAAATATTTACACTAAACCTTTGAAATTCTGCGCGGTTTATTTTTTCTTTAATATTAGAATGTAAGAGGTATGTTCAAAAAATAAGACGAATTATGAAATTTTGAGGGCTACGTACATTCGACCTCCGATTATTATATTTTTTTTTTTTTTTTTGTTTTATGTTGGTACACTCGTCTCGAAGATATGTTGACGGTTTTATCCATAAAGCATGTTTAGTTTGTTTATGAGAGGCATAAATAAGACATGTGTTTTACGTGTTCGGCGATTCGGTTTTTATCTTCTCATTCGTCGCACAACGCCGTCCTTTCATGGGTCTCTTTAATCTTGGAAACAGGAAAAAGTCACAGGGGGCCAAATGATAAAGGTGTTGTTTTTGGCCAAATAATCTCTCACAAGCAAAGGTGAGTGAGCAGATGCATTATCGTAATGCAAAAGCCGTGCATTTTTTTACACAATTCCGCGCTTTTTTCGTGTTGTTTCAAACGGCGCACAACTTCAAGCTAGTACTCCTTATTTTCCGTACGACCTTGTGGTAAGAACTCTTGATACACTACACCATGGTAATCGAAGAAAACAGTGAGCAAAGCCTTGACATTTGATCGAACTTGGCGTGCCCTTTTTGGTCTTGGCTCTCTTGGACTCTTCCATTGGGACGAGTGGACTTTGGTTTCGATGTCATAACCATATACCCATGATTCGTCACCAGTTGTGACCCTTTGAAGCAAATCTGCATCATCCTTGACGTCATTCAACAATTCCTGAATGATGTCCATGCGACGTTGTTCTTGGTCAAAATTCAGCAATCTTGGAACGAACTTCGCTGCCACACGCATAGCAGAAAATAGCCGAACACTTAAAACACTTGTCTTAATTATACCTCTCACAAACAAACTAAACATGCTATATGGATAAAACTGTCAACATATCTTCGAGACAAGTGTACCAACATAAAAAAAAAAAATAGTCGGAAATACGTAGCCCGCAAAATTTGAAAATTCGCCTTATTTTTTGAACCCACCTCGTATGTACCCTAAAGCAAAAATCCGCTTCGACTTCTTCTCGCTGTAATATCACGGTTTCATGGAGTGTTAGGAAAATTTGCCATCTCATTGGAGCCAGTCGGGCTAAGTCTTTCCATGATTAAATGGGAAACAATGCAAGGCTTGATCTTTTGATCTGTCACAAAATCGCTAAAATTTTGAATAATAAGGAAAAGCGATTTTTAATAAGTTGAACAATAAATAATAATGACAATAGAATAAAAATGACAAATCAACAAATCGTTATTTTAATAAGATCACATGGAATATTTTAATCATTATTATCTTAACAATATTTTAATAAAGTTCAGTACAACCGCACAGTTAATAGAAGAACTTTTATTTTATGAATACAATTATTTGGTACTTGCAAATCTAGTGTAAATTATTACGAATAATTCCCTCATTATGTTATATTGTTGCCTTAATGTACAAATTATCGCAAAATATCGGCAAAAGTACATAGCTTAAGGGATGTATGGAAGTCTGTATTGATATTATTTGGCAGCTTGTTCTTACGCTTAAGAATTCTAAACTTCTGTTGCACGCCCGTCTGTTTTTTCTTCCAGCCGACTTTCACTTTTGGCGCAGCCAGCCGTTTGTTGTTGTTATTTTTATACACGCACCAATTAATTACAAACTTTGTTGGGGTTGGTTATGGTTCACATTTTCATCTGTTGTTCTTTTCATCTACTCGTACTTTGCAGCAACCAGGGAAATTAGGAAATAAATTTGGCTGATGCTGAAGTGGAAATATCTGAATATAGTAGGAGGGGGTATTACGTTGTTGTGTCTGACTGTTAGGGAAACAAAGTTATTATCAAAGTGTCTGACGGCTATGTTGGTGGGAATTCCCCAATTACTTATTTTTTGTTGTTTTGTTTTCATTTTTCCTTTCATTGTTTCTAACCTTTTTTAGATATCTGTGGTAGCTGTTATTATTTCAACATAAAATGCTTTTTCATTCTTGTATGTCATTTGATAAAAATTATATAAATTCTTGCAGCGATTAAATCGGAAGATTCGGCTCTCTCCTAATACAAATAATAACAGAACAATGCTCAGAGAAATAAGATTAAGCTGCGAATATTGGTTTATGGACTGTCCGAAGAGCTGGAACGTTTACAAAAAAAAAAAAAAAAAAAAAAAAATTAACAACAAGCGAATGACCTTTAATTGTAGCTTTAAGTTAGCTCTCCAAAATTTTGCTCAGCATTTATTTTCTCACGCGAAAACATTTACGAATTCCTTTGCAAAAAACTTACTGCTTATGTGATTCAGCTTCACAATAGGTTCGATGAAAACAATCCCCATTTTTATTGCCAATTGTTGAGACAGGACATATTTCTCATTTAGTGAGCATGGACGCATTTCCTTTTTTAGAATGTCTGTTTCTCTTCTTGATAAGCGCAAGCACAATTCCAGGTGTCGCTGACGTAGCCGAGTGCTAAAGACAACGATTATATATTAGCTAGGCCGGAGTTAGGATATAGAAATTTTAGCGACTCCGAGTCCAAATTAACGATTTTTTTTTATTTCAAAGTCAAATTATTTGTTATTTTCTTAGTCAATAAATTTATATTGTACTGTACTGTAGTTTTAGACTCCAATTCCAATTACTTTTCAAATCTCTGTTTGCCAAATGTGCGATGTCTAATGCCGAAAGTTTAAGGCGTGTTACCTCGTAAGTAGACTGGCATATTATTACACTTTTGGCATTGATAAAGCTCCTTCGGATTAACCGAAAAAATCTATTTCAATATATCTTCTAAAATTCAGATATTAAAATTTATCGGTTTCAGACAGATTAAAGTCATACCAACTACAACTTACGTTTGTACCACCTGGAAAAATTGTAAAATTTTCGAAGTGGTACAAGTTATAACACCTTCAACCTGAGGAATGAAGGCGTAATATTTGATACGCCAAAATATATCACTTAGAAGGAAGCTTTTAAAGTACCAAGTATCTTTTGTCGAAATGCGTTTCAATGCGATTGACTGATGTCCGCCTGTCGGGTTGGTCGCAGGTCACGCTAACTGTCGTGACTTGGTACTTGGTACAGTCTAATTAATATTTAACCACATCGTAGTCGGAGATTGTAAATGGGCTCTATTGGTCCGGTCCTTCTGGTACCTCCCAAACAAATTGCTTGATTTTCTGAAATACGATTTTCTTGCTGTAACTCCTCTTCCGTAATGTGCAATAACACAAATTTTGTCCGTTGCATTGTATCATAATTCCACGTAAAATTTACAACCGATTACCAACACCCCTTTTTGTACCTCCCATGCAAATGACCGATTTTACCCAAATATTCTTAGGTCATGTCTCTTATAAAGTTACGTTAAATGTAGTCAATGTTGGTGCATATTCAACGTTTGCCATAATATGATCCCAGAATGAAAACGGAACACATTGCTACAATCATTCTAGTGCCTCCCATACAAATTGATCGATTTTTCAAAACTCAATCAATTCTCTGCAATTTCCAGTGTGTCGGATGTACGAGTACTAGTCCAGGTTTGTATCTATTATTTCAAGATTCATATCTTTCATTCAATTGGGCTATATTCAGTAAAATTGAGCTGGCATCAAGCATTTAGTACTGCGAATGAAAACAGATTGCACTTCTACCCTCCTAGACTACCATACAAGCAAATTGACCGATTTAGCAAAAATCGGTATTTCCTCTATATTTCCCAAAGGGAGGACTTCAAAAAATTACTTCTTTTAATGTGCTTTAATTCGGAGTGTGTTTTGAAGCAACACAAAAGGTCGTTGGATCAAGATAATGTGTAAGTCACTTCACCAGGCTGAAATTTCTGTAGTTTTTTTTTCTTTTAAGATATTTAAAGTTAAACATTTCATCCTTTGCGAAAATACAAATAATTTCCCTTCTGGAAATTCCTGTACTTCTTTATTATAATGTATAAAATTTTGATTTTGTGGCCGATCATTCGCATGGCCACAGGTTCAACCCCTAATACAGCCACCTATTATTATTTGAGCGGTAGCCACCACGATGTGTTTGACAAACAAGTCTTGTGAATGCTTCTCAAACTGTGACGATCGGAACTGTCGTTAAACTGCAAGTCCCGTTGGGTGAGTTTAAAAATATAATGTGTGTTAGCTTTGCTATGTGTTTTTCATGAAATGCAAGGGAATTTTTTTTATTACTTGGTTTAAATAAAAAATTGATCTTTCGCAATTTGTGTTCTACTAAATGTTAGTCGGTCGCAAATAGATAAATTTGTCTTTAAAATTTATTTAAAGAACAAAGCTAACAGTTTTGTGATCATTTGTCTCCCTTAATTCCATTATATAAAGTTTACCCTTAGATATGTAGCTTATTTATAAGTCAACTATTTTCTTCAATACATTCACTATTTGATATGAGTTGGAACCAAAGTTACCTAAATATTCGAAGTTTTGAAAGCAATATGGGCTTTGAAATGCAGCGTTCTTTAAAAAGGTGTAATCGCAGACGTGAAAGCTAAGTATACAGCTGTCCTATTTACTTATGTATCAATAATCAGTGTTTCTTGTAACGAATAAGTCGTATATTTATCCTAAATAAGGATTACGTGGCATCAATTTTTCTAGGGCCGGTTTAAGAACAATTTTTTCCCCACTGTCGCTAGTTTGCACAAATGTGAACGCATAACACTGGTCATAAGTTTAAGAAATTTTGCTGGAATTGGAGTGGAGTGAAAATTTAAACGAATCAGCATTAATAAAATAAAACTGTATTGAATATTTTTTTTAATATAGGTGTTCAAACATTTTTTGGAAAGTGTGAAATTTGTACGGTTTCTTCTGCTGTGTAGGTTATGTTTAAATTTACATTTCGTGACTATTCAATTTCAAATAAGGCGAGAAATTTTAGCCAGGTGAACTAACTTACATACACCTTGACCCAACGCCATTTTTCTAACAGTGTGAAGTTCCTGAAGGCTTGCGTTAAATCTTTCGGTTCTTATTGAAACTAAAGCATAACAAAAGAAGCAAAAAATATAGAGCTTTGTATGATCGGAATCGTCGATGAATTGGAAGAGCCTACAAGCGAGTCTAAGATAAGAATGGGTGTAAGATGACTGAAAGTGAGGAGTTCTACCACATCCCATTTATGAGATGCATGGGAATTTGTTATTCTTTTAAGAAAGGACGTGGTATTATTGTCCATTTTCATTATCAGTCCTTATTAACCGCCAGGGGTATTAAATTCAGAGCAATTGAATGAAACATGTGTATCAAGGGATATATGGTTTAAACTAGATAATTTGTATGGGACGTACAAGAAGGAACATAGTTAATTGGTCGATCTCTTGAAATTTTAATGAGGAAAAATTCATTTTCCGAAAATCGGGCAATTTGTATGTAAGTTAAATTTTTGCTAGTTTGATTGCTAACCAATACCACTAACCAATAAAATTTAGAAATATGCACCGGATAACCACACCCTTTCTGGTATCTCTAGTACTTCTAATACGTATTAACTGATTTATCGAAATATAATTTTTCCCCTTTAATTTCTTAAACTGTTAATCTACCGACATTAAATTGTAATATTTCGTTAAATACGAAATTATCGGGCGAAAAACGCTGCCCTTTCTGGTACCTCCTCCACATCTTACCTAATTTAACTCATACTTTTCTAGCTTCATACCTTTCATTCAATTCTACTAAATTTGACAAGCATCTGGTATTTAGTCCATTTTTACAAATGAAAATTGTCTACTTTACATCACATTTTGTTGATTTGGAAAAATGTATAGTTTCTCTGTAATTTCCAAGCATGAAAGAGTATGCAAATTATAACAAATAAATTCGGTTATAATTTTGCTCTTCTCATTGTGCGATAATTCGCAGCAATTGTTTATACGAACGTAGTTATTTACTTCGCTTCTTCTGGTGCTTTTCACACTTTTGCATCAACACAAATAACTTTGACAAATGACTTTTGGGTGAAGGTATACGAGTATGTAAGACAGTTCACCTAACCGAAATTTGTGTACGGATTAACATCAATATGATCATACCTGGCAGTTTATTTGCTTAATAGTTTCTAAAGTCGTCCATGGATCTGGCGATAGACTGAAAGGACAAACTTATCTTTGACAAATCCTTCTTTATTTCTAGACGTTGAAGTGATTAACTATCTGAAATGACGCCACAAATTAGTTTGCTTCTGTATAACTAGCTTTTTCGTAGTATGTTGACTGATTGTAAAGAAATGGATGAGATTATAAAGAAATTTGAAGATACTGGAACCGTTATAGATGCGGTCAGATCTATGCATCGTTGCAATGTACGCACTGCCGAAAATATTGCTTCTGTTAGTGAAAGTGTGGCGGATAATCCAAATTTGTCGATTCCACGGCGTTCTCACCAATTGGTCCTATCTTACGACTAATTATGGTGTATTGTGCATTTGGATTTGTAAGTCGATCCATACGGAGTCCAACTTACGCAACAATTAGAGCCGACTAACCATTCACAACGCCACAGATATGCTGAAAGCGAAATTTCACGTTGAGGCGACGTCGACTGACCACCAAGATCATGCGAATTAACGCCGTTAGTTTTTTTTTTTTTTTTTTTGTGGGGATAATCCCCTGTTTTTGTGAGGATAATCTCCAAATGTTGGAGCATTTGAAAAACAACATTCCTCAAGTTATCGAAAACTGCCACAAAATGATCCACTGCTACTATCGAGAGGTGGCCATTTAAATGACGTTGTGTTTCGTGCATAAACCTAAGGTCCAAACATTATAATGTGCTGTATTCAACTTTATTTTTGAAACCACAAAAATTAATAATCCGCATTACCTAATTTTGATTTAAATTTTAATAAATAAAATAAATAATAAATAATGGAAGAATTGAATGCAGTTCAATTCCATTGGCCAAATTTGTTTCGAGTTGAGTCTCATGTATCATTGTTGGCAAACAGCTTCTTTCATTTCATTTTTAGTGTTAGTGGAATCTTACGTTCTTACGCTGACAACACGTCAGCGAACTTTTTGAACATTCTGATTTTCCATAATACCCATGTGATGTGACATTGTCTTTCGTCTATTATAAAACGATCGATCTGGCTTTACTTATTTTGATCTTTGTACTGAAATATGGCGCCACTTATCGTATTTCTCGCATCTTCTAAATCATGTAGTCGACCTCCAATATGGAAAAAGCTAAAAAGCAGACAACGCTTTCCAATTGCTATTTCAATAATTGTCCAGTTCCTACTTTGGTAATACTTTGCTTTAGCCAGCCACTCACAGACTATGATGCCGTCTTATCTTCTTCGCTGCATGCAAACAAATTACAGTATTTTTCTAATCCATGGCTCAAAAGGACGGAAATCGAAATATATTTGAGCAACCAATTTTCACACCTTACGCCGAAGAATAATTAAATATTTTTGTCTTTAACTCTTCATCATAGACTGCAATAGCATCATTTGTGTCTGTAGTATTGGTTTAGAATTTGCTTGGTAGAATTTGGAAAGATCGACCGAATAACCGCGCCCTTCCGGTTTAACCCATACAATCTCGGGTTCGTAATTTCAATCCGTTTCACCAAATTTTGTCAAATGTGGTACACGTATAGTGTTCGCCATAAAACTTAACGTATTATCACACACTCTCTGGTACCTACCTCCCACACAAATTGCCAGATTTTCCGAAATTTAATCTCGCTTATACAATTTCTAATTATAAGGTCGCAGTAGGCTAGATTTTTGACCTTTGCATTAACTTGTAATTCTCTATAAAACTTGCGAAGTGCCTATCGATTAACAACCCCTTTTCTTTTACCTCCCATAATATTGACCGATTTAGTTCGTATTCTCTTAACTTTAAATTTTTTAAGCAGTTGTACAGAATGCAGTCCAATTTGGCACACGTCGTGCCTTTTTGAACAAAATTAATAGAATAAAAATGGACTGTATTGCCGCATGTTTTTTACTCTCCTACTTATCTGACCTATTTAGTTTTAAAGGAAGTTGAAACTAACATTTTATATTTGCCGGAAATGAGAATCAAACTTAACCTGGCCTACTTTTTTAATTGTGAAAACTCTTCAGTCGCCTTAGCTCATTTGGTTGTACTGGAAGTCAGATGAATGATTTCAAATGACCAGTTTTGTTATGCATTATGCAAAGTGGATTTCCTCATTGTATCTTTTTGTTCCTAGAATTACTTGTACTTCGAATTTTGAAGCATCTTTTGAGGATAATAAGGTATTATTGTTATTATATTATATTTATAACATAATAATATATATTTTGATCACTTTCTAAGCAACCTGATTTTTTATGAACTGAACTCGTTAGATGATTGAATGCGTAGTTTTTTAAAGCTGGAAGAGTGAGGCCGTAATTCCTTTCCATTCTTGGTCTAAATATTCACAAAAAAAATTCTTCGAATGTTTTTGCAGAAGGTTGAAAAGAATAATATTTGCATGCATAATTCTTATTGTATTTTTTAATTTCGTATTTTTTCCAGAAAATGAAAATTGGTTCATAAAGTAGTAAAATAGTAAATTATAAACTTTTCGGGGGTGTACAAAATCTTGTTGATACCGGACAGGAAATACTATATTTATACCAATTACTGTACCTATAATAACTTCATATTCTAAACATATTCTTAACATATTCTAAACTTTTGTATGTAACGATATATACAGGGTTGCCCATATTCGACGGACCCATCTGGCAACGCCATAACTTTTGACAGAGATGTCAGATCGCTTAATGACATACCGCGTTTGAAGCGTCAGTCCAAGCAGATTTTTACCATGGAACAATACACGCCACGCGAGCGCTCTGAAATAGTTGAAATTTACATTCAACAGAAGAAGTCAATTGTGAAAACTCAACGTGCTTTTAAAATATTAAAAAATGTGAGAAGTGCGCCTTCTAAGAACACCATTAAGCGTTTATACGAAAAATTTTCGACTGGTGAGGCTCTTTCTAATCCGAAGAGGCCAAATAAAAGTCGACCAAGGCGATCGGCCGAGAATATCGCTGCCGTACGAGCCAGTGTTGAGAGGTCTCTAAGAACAAACCCCAAAACGCCGTTCTCAGCAGTTGGGCATGGCTCGGTCCACTTTACAACGGATTATTCGCGTTGATTTGCATTTGTTCCCGTACAAAATTCAATTGACGCAAAGATTGTTGCCTGCGGACAAGCCTCGTCGATTGGAATGGGCCCAACGAGTCATCGAAATGGCCGATGATGACGAGCAATTTTGGAACAAAATTATCATGTCCGATGAAGCCCATTTCACATTGAATGGGACCGTAAATAAGCAAAATTGCCGTAATTACGCCACTGAAAATCCTCAGGAGATTCAAGAATTGCCTCTTCATGACGAAAAAGTCACAGTTTGGTGCGGCGTTAGTGCGAAAACGGTCATTGGGCCGTTTTTCTTCCAAAACGAAAATGGCCATGCTGCTACCATCAACCAGGAGCGTTATCGCGACATGATGACCAATTTTGTGATGCCAATTATTCGTCGAAAGCGTATGAGGCAGTTCTGGTTTCAACAAGACGGCGCTCCACCGCACACAAGTCGCATAACAATCGATTTTCTGAAAAATTTGTTTCCGGGCCGTTTGATGTCGAAAAGTGGTGATTTGGACTGGCCACCGCGTTCGCCCGATTTGACGCCCGCTGACTTCTTCTTGTGGGGACATTTGAAGTCAAAGGTTTACGTTAACAAGCCAAGGACCGTAGAAGAGCTCAAGGACAACATTCGTGAAGAAATAGCCGCTATTCCGGCCGAAATGTTGACGAAAACGATGGAAAATGCTGCAAAAAGGGCACAATACGCCATCAACGCCAGAGGCGGCCATTTGAGAGATATCATATTCAAAAATTGATGTAAACAAATCTACTTGGAACAAATTAAATGAATAAGATTGCCAACCGCCAAATTTTTATTTTTTTCTTTGATTTTTTTTTTTAAAACATGGGTCCGTCGAATATGGGCAACCCTGTATCGTAGTGTTGTTTAGACTAATAAGACCTGTAACTATTAGACTTCAAAATGTATTGTGACTTGCCATTTGAATCATAAATAATTTTGAAATCTAAACAATTCATGTACCGTAACCAATTTCCGTAACGGTTTGGTTGACGGTAGAATGAAAAAATGGATTGTTGGAGTGGCATTAAATTTGAATGGCAAACATTAAAAACCCTTCAACCCACATCATGTTGTAAGATTGAATCCGACAATACAATGTTTGACGACAATAATAACAATCAACCTAACTAAATTCAATTCCTCAATTCACTTTTTTGCTTCAAAAAGGAGCTGTAAGAAGAGAGACAACAACAACAAGGTATATGGTGAATTCATTTTAAATGTTCACATAAAAATAAACACGAAATATTATAATAAGCATTATTGTCATAAGCACAAACACATACACGGTAACTGGCATCTCTCACTCGCACACATGTTCATTATGAATTCACCGCATCCTGCGAAAAGAGCTGGAGTTGTGAATCAGAAAAATGTCAAACATCCTTGTACAGGATGTGAAACTTTTTTTTTTTTTTTCTTTGCAAAAGAAAAACAATTTACATGTAAGTACGAGAGTACGAGTTCCTGAGAGGGGTTTCTTGATTTCTATAGAATAATTGAACCTCTAGTGTGTTCAACAAGCTACAACAACAAAATCTGTACAAACACAAAGAAATCCCTTATACCGAAGAAATACAGGAATCGCATACTAAAATTGCGTTGGTGGCAAACAATAAAGGTACAAAAGCGGCGTACGCTTCGTGATCCAGTGTTACCACAACAGGCATTGTTCCATGATTTTATGCTAAAGTTTAGACATCTAAAGTGTAAGGTACTATATGCAATATTTCTAAGTAATAAGACAGTAGAAGCGGAAATTATGTGATCAAATTCATATATTGTAGTACGCCTATGTCGAAGCACAGCCACAGAAATGTAAGTTTCACAAAAGGACCTACTTGCTATTAACTGCATGAATGTGAAGAAATGGCTACACAACTATTGTATGTATCGAATACCATTTGGAGCTTGCATTTCAACCAAATTTCGTTCGTTCCGGGTGATATGTGGACATACCGGCATTAGACATTATTCCATATATTATAGAACAAAATTTTACATATATCGATTAAAATTGGTCTACGCTTTGTTAAATTCGCACGCAAATATATGTCCACAAATTTGCTAAAGTCGCATTTCTACGTCTGTAAAACTTTTCGCGCGAATCACGCTAGGAGTTGGAGACATAAACGCGTTTTTATTAAACTCCCATTAATTTGTGTTTTCTTGCCTATGCTAAGTAATAACTTTAGCAAAAAAAGTGAAAATAAACGGTGTAAAATAAAATACGTTGTTATAAAAAAAACACAATATTGAAATTCTACCAAAAGATGAGAAGTACAGGATATGGAACAGGACTCCCGTCCTGTGAGGACAGTGAGGGAAATCTCGTCACATATACGCAGAATGTGCTGCAACTATGGAGAGAGCATTTTATATGCTCTTAATTTCTGATGGCAGAACGAGTGAGAAAATCACCCCAATTATGGACGATGGCATAAATTGCCCAGCTCCAAACCAAATAGAGTAGTATTGGGGCTTAAGAGCAACAAAGCTGCGGGCGCTGATGGCCTGCCAACAGATATGTTTAGAATTGGTGGCAATGAGCTGATAGACAGCCTGCATCAGCCCTAAATACGATTTGGCTCGAAGGAAACATGCCCGATGTTTGGAATTTGAGTGTACTGTGTCCTATGTTTAAAAAAGGCTGTCCAAGTGTTTGTAAAAACTATCGCAGTATCAGTCTTTTATCCATTGGTCCTGTCGAGTGTGACATGTGAAAGACCAAAGCCGATTCTAACTAACCTGATTGGACCTTATGAGTATGGCTTTAGACCTTGTAAATCAACAACTGACTAGATATTCACACTACGACAAATTGTGGAGAAGACGCAAGAAAAACAGATCGGCACGTACCATATTTTCGTCGATTATTAAGATGATTTTGATAACCTGATACGGCAAAAACTGTATGAGACCATGTCCGAAGTCACGACACAAAGTCTTCAGTAAAGATAGGCAAAGATCTTAGCGAGCCTTCTAATACCAAACGAGGATTTAGGCAGGGCGACAGTCTATCGTGCAACCTCTTCTACAGGGTTGCACATATTCGACGGACCCATGTTTTTAAAAAAAAAATCAAAGAAAAAAATAAAAATTTGGCGGTTGGCAATCTTATTCATTTAATTTGTTCCAAGTAGATTTGTTTACATCAATTTTTGAATATGATATCTCTCAAATGGCCGCCTCTGGCGTTGATGGCGATTATGAGAAAAGCTGCAGTTAATACGTCTGGTACCATCTTTAGCAAAAGCCATATGTTACTCGCATATGCAGATGACATAGCCATAATTGGCGAAAAACTGCGAGATGCTACTGCAGCCTTCTCAAGCATCGAGAAGGAAGCAGCGAAAATGGGTCTGGTGGTAAACAAGGACAAAACAAAGTTACTGGTTTCAACGAACAAAGAGTCCACTCGTTTGGGACGCTGTTTGAACGTCGACAACTATGATTTTGGAGTGGTAGAAGAAGAGATAAAGAGAAGAGTATTGTTTGCTAACAGATGTTACTAGGGGGTAAGCAAGCGATTCAATGATAAAGCCCTCTCTCGACAGACAAAAATCCGACTGTACCAGACGTTGGTTCCACCTGTCTTGTTATGTGGCGCAAGCGGATGAATCAGCACTGGCAGTTTTTAAGAGGAAAATACTCCGGGAAATATGTGAACCCATTATCGTTAACAGGGAGTATTGGCGTCGCATGAACAATGATATGTATGAGTTATATGCCAACGTCGACGTGGTCAAGCGCATTAATATACAGCGATTGCGTTGGCTGGGTTATGTTGTGAGAATGGACCCAAATGTTCCGGCACGGAAAGTTTTCGTCAACGAAGTCGCTGGACGGCGCAGAGGAAGGCGACCAAAACTCCGATGGAAAGACCAAGCTTTTGAAGTACTATCGAAACTTGGTGTGACGAATTGGAGGAGAAGCGCGGATGATTGAAACGGTTATTATATAATAGATAACTATGTCTATTTCAGTCGCCACCTAAAAAGAAGAAGAAGAAGAATATTAAAAGCTTAAGAACTTTGTAGTTCAAAAATATCAAAATTATTCCCAAGTAAAATTTTTCTTCTAAAATAACGTTACAGAAGTGGCGGGCCCAATAGCAGTATTTTTGATCTAACATTGTATGAAATTATAAAATTGTGACACATATTTTAAACCTATCATATCATATCACTATCTTACTGAAATATAATATCGTTTGTGCAAAAAAGTTGTTTACAAGCGTGGCTTTAGAACTGCACCATTTCCAGCTATTGAAGTTGTATCCTTTTCATAATTATTGCCCTTTGGTTATCGAAAAATGTGTGAAAATTATATGAATGTGGATTTGAAATGAAAATATTTGTGTTAACCAAATTTAATCCAACCTACGGTAAATGGCCAATATATTGTATGACAATGTATACAAATTTTTTCTGCAGCTGTTCATCTGGTAGCGGCATCATCGTTATGTTTCTAAAGACCTGAGTCTAAAATTTTTATAATACATTTTTCCATTTAAAAATTTATTTACAGCAACCATCTCCTTTGCAAACAAAGCTGGAAATAAAATATTTTTACAGCATGGATAAAATATTTTACAAAAGAAAGTTTGAAGAGTAGACTAGACTAACTTTTTAATGTTGAAACGTTTATTTTATTATGATAACAAAACTTCGCAATCATCTTGTATCGCTTTTATTATATTGGGAAACACATTAGAAGCTGTTTCTATGGGTGCAGTTGGCTTTCAGGAAAGCAAAGAAAATCTGCATTAGAACTAAGGGCTCAGAAATGACTATTCCTAGGCCATGCTGGGCACAGGTGCACACTACCGTATGGTTCTGAGAAAATTATAATTATTATTCTTATGATTTTCATTAGGTGGGCAATTAAATTATATAAAAATGTGATAACCGGAAGGTGCAATATCTGGAGAATACAGGGGATTGGGTAAAACTTCCCATTTCGGCGTTTCTAGGTGGGTTTAAACGGGCTTGGCCACGTGAGGCCGAACATTGTCATTCTGAAGAATCACTTTTTCGTGCCACTCCGCCTATGGTGGGCGTTTCTCATGCGGCTCAATCGCATTAATTGAAGTCGATACCGATCCCCAGTCATGGTTTCGCTTGGTTTCAACAGCCCGTAATACAGAGAATATCTTTCGCAGCGTGAATATTCGGCCTAGGCGACGACGTAGAAGCATGATCGGGTAGCCCCGATGACTTTCGTTTTTTTTTTTTTGGAGGCTGCAATTAATCCATTTTTCATCACTCGGTAGAATACAATGAAGAAAAGTACCTGAAATAGTTGCTCACAGGCGAAAAAATGACGCTAAACTCATAAGGAACCCAAGTTTTTTCCTTTTGAATCATTCCCAACGCATACTATTGCTTGGCGGGCTTTGGTTGATAGAAGAAAATCAATACTTCCCGTAAATGACGATTATGTGGCACAAAATCATACATATTCACACAACCGAAAGAATATGGCGTCAAAAGAAGATTACTATTGTGTCGAGGGAGTATGTTTACCATACTCCTGAGCTTGCCACACGATTTTTTTATGGCAGAATCGATTACCACTTACATCTGAGGCCATCTACTGGCCTTGCGCATCTAATACTGTATTACCTAGTATTAAGGTGGGCCGCTGTTCATCATTATCATGTTTTGAGGTTACTTTCAACATAACACCAGTTCCACTGAACACCAAAGAGTTAACAATTCGAAAACTAATAATTAATTATTTCATTAAAACTGATTTTGGTTACACGGGTTGGCTGATTGATCAGTTAATAACACGTCCCTACAAAATACCTGATTTTTTGAATTGTTTATTAGAAGCATGAAATGAAGCAGAAGCAGAAATGAGCTAATACAGAATTATACTAAACATGGTCATTAAATGATCCAGCCTTTACTCAGATTTACTTTCGCAACCATCACCAAATTCTTGCAATAAGAAATGACATACGTGTTCTTGAGTTCCGTTCTAAACCAGTGTTCGATAGCTCAAGGTTTAGTTGTTGCATATTTGTTAGACAATATCTTCTCCAACTTACACATTACACCAACCATCAATGAGATTGGAGGATTTCCTCATAAATTTTTACTAATAGATATTTGTGACGATCTATCAATTACTTTGGCCGCTGCAACGAATTTTTTGAAAGTGGAATGGCATCGCCCATTTTTTCTCGGACATATTTCTTTCTATATCGGTAGAACAAAACAAAATCACACATGACAAATTGTCTCCTTGTATCTCTAATAGTTCTTTAGATAACGCCGTTTAAAGTATTAAGTTGTGACCCATTTTTCAAATCTTAACGTAATTAGCATATGGCAATTTCGTGATTGATAGTAGCTTTCTGATACATTTTTGTGATGATATGTTGGCGACTTTGGCTTTTTATTTGAAAATATTTTGTATGCCGGTAGCTTATGTACCAAACCTCTTCTGTGTACCTCTAATAGTTCATTAGTAGGTCAAAAAGTTATCTGTTTCGACGGTGCCACGCCCCTTTGTTCAATCGAAAGCTAGTATGGCATATTATTTCTTCCAGAAAGACACAAATATTCCATAAAAATTTCATGACAATCGGTCCATTAGTTTTGGCGCCTATTCTGAACAAAGACACAATTATTCAAACATTCCTAGCTGATAGACTGCAGTAATCAAAGTTTTTGCCCATTGTATAGCAAAATTTGAAGAATTCGGCCTCCTCTCTTACAAATGCTCAATTTTTCCTACATATTCGTAGGTTTGTACCCTGTATTCAGTTAAACGCAATTCAATCAAACTTACCACATGTCAGGCATTTGGTAATCCTGAGTCAAGCCCCTATTGATAACCCCAAAGGAATGACCGAATTGAATTCAGTCAAATTTTGTACACCTCAAGCGATTAGCAAAGTTAGATGTAAGAGAGAACATGAATTGCATTGCCCATCACTCCGATTTTCCGAAATTCAATCTGTTCTACGTAACTTGTAGTTGGTGGATCTCAGTAGACTTAATTTTCCTCCAAGGCATTGCTCTATAATTCGTGGAAAAATTATTTTGCGTTATGTAAGAAAAACACTTGAAAATAACAGGGCGAAATGACGTTCGGTGGAGGTATCTGCAGATCAAACTACCTGATTTGAATTTATATTTAGTAATCTGTACGTCACTTTGTATAAACGCGGTGGGTTTACACTACATGGCATTGTAAAGATATGATTTTGTACTCAAAGAGCTATTCAGACCGTTTTGTGACTGCTGGAGTCAGTATTGTTTGAGAGCACGTGGACACCAGCAAAGAGAAAATACGCCATATTTTATAGTTTTTCTTCGATGAAGGCGAGAACGTAAGCCAGGCTGCTAATAATGTGGACAGTGTTTACGGTTCGGATATTGTGACAGCTAATCACGTGCTATTTAGGTTTCGTCGATTTCGTTCCAGCAATTTTGAAATCAAATATACATATACACCATGCTCTAGAAAGTCAATTGTCGAAAATATTTATAAAATATTGGAAATCTTCAAGTCGGATCATCTATTCTATTTCGATTATTCAAGAGCTAAACGTTCCAAAAAATTTATTGAGAATCAGATAAATAAGGCTTGATAGCGAAAGAAACTCGGCATGTGGATGCCACACGAATTAAAGAAAAAAAATTCATGGGCGAATTTTCATCTGCAAATTGCTGCTGAGTGCAACAAAATCGACCTATTTTTGGAGCGGATGGTGACTGGTAATTAAATGTGTGTCATGACATCAAGGAGAAACGCGGCGGTCGATTCGCGGCGGACCAGTGCAAACGATAAAGCCAGTATGGGATTGGTGTGGCACGATTAGCAGAGAATTGCCTCTCCAGAGGCCAGGCACCAAGTTGTTACCACCTGTTCCTGTCAATGACCAATGATTTTGGAGATGAAAAATGCGCCTCAAAAAATGCTTGCGAAAATCGATTGAAGTCAAGTAAGTTGAAACAACAGTAACTGTCAAACGGTTTAACGCCAGTGCCAAGCATAATGTGAGACTATCTGTTGAAGCTTTAAATAACATGAATAATTTCCAAGTTGTTGTTAATAGACTGGTTTATAATTCGTTTTGTCGTTTTAATATATCGCTTATTAAGTCAGCTTATTTTAAATGTAAATAAAAAAAATTAAAATGAAAACGCTCTAAAGGGCTGAGAGAGAAAAAAACAATTATTTAGAACTATTTTGGTGAGAGAATGTTAAAAACATCAGGAGCCGGTGCATCAAGGCGGCATAACGTCAGTGATTTTACAAATACACTAAAATTCAAATATGTGAAGAATATTATTTATCTTTCATAACAGCATTCGAACGTATTATTTTAAGAAGTCTAAGAATAAGGTATGCAAAAAATCATACCTCAAATGGTTTTTTTCACAAGGCATAGCCTTGGACATCAAGACTGCGCCGGATTACACAGGGTGTCCCGTTCAACAATTTTCGGTTTTTGAAATACGTATCCCATCGGTTGCTCAAAATTCCAAGTTGTTATGGCTTTTCTTATACAGTGATCGGCTCTGTAAATCATTAAAAAAATACCGGGTTATCAATTTTTCGGTTTCAAAAGTAAAGTAAAAAAACACACATAAAGCCATGATTTCGATAAAATTTCTACATAATTGTAATGTTTGGACCTTACCATTATGTACGAAATACATTATTTTCCACTACTTTTTTGCAGATTTCGAGCGGTTTCTTGGCGGGAACTTGACGAATGTTGCTTTTCAAATGGTGACGTAGCCCCGTAAAAAAATTGTAACGGCGTCAAATCGAATGAACTTGATGGCCAACTAACGTCGCCAAATTTGAAATTACGCTTTCTAAAAACTTGTCGTGCAATAAAGCGAAAATCGGTCGTGTTGTGTGACATTTTCATTCACAGAACTAAGTTTACTAAGCCCATGACGTGTGCTAAATCCTACTGAACTTAATGTAATTGAACGAAAGGTATGGACATGGAAATATGTTCGTATGGTAAACTAGGTAATTTGTATGGGAGGTACCACATACGTTGTGGTTGTGTGGTCGATAACTTAACATTTTACGAATCATTATAACGCAACACAACTAACAAAAATGTAAATTATTGCTGTCTACAGATCAGGGATTAAATGGGGAATTTAAATTTTGACAAATCGAAACTATTATATTTAAAAGGTATTAATCCAAGTAAATGTGGATGAAATCGTCTATAAGTATTGAGGATTTCAGAAGTAGCATGGTTAATTGGCCGATTTGAATTTTCGAAAATAGGTCAATTTGTGTTCACAATTCCAGACAAGATATTAATCTGAACCAAATTTCAGTAAGTTTCATAAATATTTACGACTATGCTCGTACATGTAAAGTAATATATTTGACACTTCAATGACATGTAACTTCATTCGGGTGAATATATAAAAATGTTATCTGCATCATATATTTTACTGGAAAGGGTAAACCCAAAATATATACAAAGATAAGGAATATTCCTATATTATTTTTACATTTCGATAGTCGATTTTGGCGCTTAGAAGTTCTACCTGACCCTACGTAGAAAAAGTTTCTCAAGAAAGCAATGCTGTTTTTATACCGCAAATTGAGGAACGATTTAAATGATTTCAGTCTGTTGGATGTGGATCATGAAATATTTTTTTAAATAATTTTTATTAAAAACCTAGTTATGGGATTATTATTCACGTATGTTCGAGTCTACTTTCATCCACTTATTGTAGGTTAAATTTCCATCTCGAGTTATGGATATGTGGTAGATATGTACATATAATTCTGTAATGACATGTTAGTAATGAATTCAAATATTTCGGTACGAAGAGCCTTTCTTATATATATTTTAATGGCCCCGAATTTTTAATGATTAAGTAATCCCCCCACTTCTAGTAATTTCCTTACGAATAACCTATTTAACTTTCATATGTATATATATGTACATTGCTAGCATCATGCCTTTCATGCGGTTGCACTAAATTCGAAATAATTGAGCACACATCAGACGTTCAGTGAACATAATTACGTAAATGAAAATGGACTGAACTGTCACTCCCCTTAGTGTCGCTCCCACAGGGATTGGCTGAATAAGCAAAAATTATTGGAGCCTCTATAAGTTCTAGGTGGAAAGCTTCATTGAGCTTAGTTTTTATTTCTTTTATTATCTTCAGTATACATTTGCACGAACGCAAAAAGATCTTGGGTGATGGCATATATAATTCTGTCCTAGTTTAATTTATAATTTGCAAGCCATTAAATTTTTGGCACCACAATCAGAGGAGCTTATTTTATGTTTTCCGGTTAAGAACATGAATGACTATCTGACAACTCTGCTGTCTTCTCTTTGTTCATCACATATCCTTCAACGTGTTATTTTCTTTCTATAATATCACGCGGCACACATATTCAGATTGAAATTGCCATTATTGTTACTGAAGAGAGTTAGTTGTTGCTACTGCTGCCAACACAGTTGTTATATTTATGTGTAGCCTCAGCCCGGAGTTTAGCGGAAAACCTTTAAAATCAAACAACGATGGCAGCAACATAGTCGTCGTCTGGAAGAGTCAAAGGCTTAAACTTCAACATTGAATATTAAGAATCCATTTTGTTGAGTATTTTCAGCAGCAAAGAGCAATACTAAATCGTGTTATTTTTATATTATCGAATAATAAAACATCAACTTCAAGGATGTTTCATTACCTTTATGATGATTGCCGATATGTACGACATTTGATAACAGAGAAAGGAGGAAATTTACTCCTTTCACATAACACAGTGTCAATCCTGAAGAATATAGATTGTATGTGTGAAGAAATTATAAATCACCAACTCATTTTATGTGTGTTATAACTCAATCAGAAAGCTAATTAATAACTATGCTGTTCGGCTGTAAGACATCACAGATTAGACATTCAACTTAGTGCTTGCTGGCTGCTGAAATCTGATCAAATCAAATCTCTGTATCTGGTTTCTTATTTTATGGAGTAAATCATCTACTGGTTAAAAGCGATAAATTTGAAAACTGTTTTAGAAGCAAAATGTGTAGTTATATTTTTCAAACAAATTTTAAAAGAATGAAAATTTTTAAACCCACGAGGTAAAATAAGTAAATTAAAAATTATTTTTTCAATCGTTTTTAGATTTGGTGATATTACTATATAACTATAACCAATATTGCGGATTTACTGGTCTTGTCCCAGTTACACAATGTGTATCCCAATACTGATACTGCAGCTATTAAAATTTGCCGACTTCCTCATGCTTGCTATAACCTTATCTTAGGCGATGCTATTTCGACTATTTATATCAGAATAGATAACAAAAAAATATAATCAGAAAAATTAGGACTTAAGCAAGTGGCTTTTCCTTAATAGTCGCTTTTAGGTGACAAAAAAATTCAAATTTCAAAGTAGGCTTACGACAATAGAGAAACTTCCGAGATTTGTGCTTTTAGAAATTTTGTGGTAATAAGAAATTTGGGTTGTACTCGTATGTTATTTATAACCTTAGGAGTATTGAGGAATTTTAGAGAGCAAAATAGGAAAACGGAGATCAAAATGGTATCGTTGACTAGAACTAAAGAAGGAAAAATCAGGTAAATTAAAAATCTATTTTAGAGTAGTTGTGCAATGAAAAGATATTTTTTTTAATCATACATTAACTTAGTAAACTTAGCGGAATGAAATTAGATTATGAAGTTATTTTATGGAAAAATGAGAAATAAACGTAGCGCTGCCATTAACACGACCCAGATATCAACCAGAAGCGTGCAAGGAAAAGACTGAAAATCATAATAACTGATTTTTTTTTTTTAGTTTGCAACATTTTAAAATATTCGCCAAAATTGGACAAACTGGCAAATTTCTCAATTGGTATATGGCATTTGATAATGCCTTGAAAAAGTCGTGTTAAACACTGGGTATATTAAAACGAAATTCGTGCCACCTGTATGTCTGATTTGCTCGTTCGCAAGCAAGTGAGCATGTGAACTGCAATAAACCATTATCTACGACCCTGACGAAAATTTGTTCGCCGTAATATTTTCAGAAGTCATGATCTTCGATTGAAAGTGGGCAAAATTAACGAACCTGACATACATTAGTTTACATTTTGATATAATTTAATACATATAATTTTCAACGTAATATCAGGAATAAGAATTCATACATCCACTAACAATTTGCTACTGCGCCCCTTCTAAAGGGTGGCGCATAAGTAACGTTAACGGCGACTATATTGAATGCGTTCTTGTGCATCAATTGGTTTTAACTCGTAAACCAATTGCATCTTATGTAGGAAAAGATGCAACATGAGTAAAATTCTTTGCAAAGACCGCCTAGACATATCTAACTTCTGAGAACGTCGCCGGGCGGAAGTTTAGGGGTTTTCCTCAATACTTGCTTGCACTTGATCAATCGTCACTTCATTTCGAACAGCACGAGGTCTTCCAGCACGCGGAAGATCACAGACAGCCCGTTGTTGCTCAAAACGCTGAAAAAATCGGTAAATTGTAGGAGCGCTAGGAGCATTTCCAACATGAAAGAAATTTTGATATGATCTGAATAATCGAATGCTGACTTTCATAGTAAAATTGAACAAGTTTGGTTCTTTACGAACAACTTTGGTTCTTTACGAAACAACTGACAATTTGAAAACTTTAATTTGCGAAACTGCGAAACGGTAATCTGTTTCAAATTTTTAGGATAAACGAATTATCAAAATTTCAACGCCATTATTAAAACGGAAAGAAATATCCTCTATAATCGCATAATACTCAACTTCCTATCTACTTATACTCAAAATATGACGGCGGTCCCAAGACTAGCCGACCTAGCGCATAGATGGTGACAGTAATTTGAAGAAAGAAAATTATATTGGTGAAAAGTGACAATCTTATAAAATATGTGTTTTGAATTTCAGGGCGCCAGGTTGTTTAACATTTTTATTTGAGCTATCAAAATTAAATGATCTCAATGAATTTTTAAACATGGGAAAAATTGGTCACCGTTATATAATTCAATATTTCCATTTTAAAAGTCTCGGTCCAACCAATATTAAAGCCGAGCTGGATTCTACTCTTGAGGAGTCTGCTCGTTCGCTTACGACTGTAAAATATTGGCCGTGCGAGCTGCCAAGACGAACACCGTAGTGGTCGACATTTGCTATACATCGTACATTGACGGAAGACATGAAGATGAGAAAGCTGTGCGCAAGATAGGTGTCGCGCTTGCTTTAAACGGAGCAAAAACAATGTAGTAAAGATGTTTCAGTAGAGTGTTTGACGGTGTTTCACAGTAATAAAGCTGCAATTTTTACGTCGATTTGTAACCATGGATGAAACGTGGGTATACCACTTCACACCTTGGACAAAGGAACAGTCAATGCAATGGACTGCAATGGGCGAATTGTGTCAACAGAAGGCGAAGACATTCACATTTGCAGTCAAGGTCATGGCTTCTGTTTTTTTGCTTCAGAACAGAAGCCAAGGAAAAATCATCAACAGCAGCAACATTTAGGTAATGATCATAACGCCAATATATAGATCTGAAGTAGCGTATTAGAAATGGCCGTTTAAATAATTGTGTAGTATCGGCAAAGTTTTTATCTTTTCGCTAATAATAACCTAACAATTTAAGTTCCAAAGATCGATTTTGCCACTGTATCAATTTTTCAAAATGGAACAATGTTAATGCTTACATTTGTCGAGGACATTTTGATTTTTATTTAGATAACACATGTATTTTTTTGTCGGACACATTTCTTCTTATATCAAAATATTCCGTTGAAATTATTAAGTTGTTCCGCTGTTGTCACGCTCTTTTTCAATCTAACTTAATACAAGGTACGAATTTCGTGATTGATAATGGCTTACTGTTAAATTCTTATGATTTTGACAGTTACAACTATTTTCTTAAGGACTCTGGCATCGACTGCTTTTTGCCTGGATTTATTTCTTTCTATCTCAGAAGCATGAGTGTGAAATTGTATCTTTGCATCCCAAATAGTTCATAAGATACAGCAGTTAAAGTTTTTAGTTGCGCGGGCGTAGCCATGTCCCTTGTTCTAAACATAAACTGATACAGCATATGACAATTGTGTGATAATTCTTGCAATTCATTAGACATAGCCGTTCAAAATTGTCAGTTATATGGATGACACCACGATTCTTCGTCCAACCAAGTCCTAATATAGCCCATGATTTTTTCTTGGGAGATATAAATATACTGTGCCTATTCGGAACATAGGCACAAAAATACAAACATACAGGGTATCCGTCGGGAAGGTATATTAATTTGTTTTGCCGCCATTTTGGTAAACAGTAATCTTGACAGTTCATATTTGGCAGTCGTGAAGTAGAGACGTAACAAATTTACTATGGAAAAATATTCGATAAACCAACGTGTTTTAATCGTCAAAACATTTTATCAAAATCAATCATCGATTACCGTGACGATGAGAAAGTTACGTAA
Source organism: Philornis downsi (assembly GCA_019455685.1). Lineage (NCBI taxonomy): Eukaryota > Metazoa > Arthropoda > Insecta > Diptera > Muscidae > Philornis > Philornis downsi. The sequence continues at coordinate 1,178,351 of JAHXMU010000599.1, read as the reverse complement.
AATTTTTGGGAGAAACAACGTGCCAACAAGACGCACTATTTATCGTGTAGTGAATGATTTCGAAGAAAGAGAGTCAAGCATGGACCACAACGTACTGCAAGATCGGCCGAAAACATTACTGCTGCTCAAGAAAATGTTCAAAACAATCCATCAACCTCAATCCGTGCTCAGGAGCTTGGTCTTCAAAGAACAACTTTGGTCATATTTTTGCACAAGGATTTGCATTTGTTTCCATTTAAGATTCAGTTGACACAAGAGCTTCTTCCACAAGATCATTTACGCCGCCGTACTCGCACATATGCCAATAGGATGTTACAGCTCGGCCATGACAACCCCGATTTTCATGAAAAAATCATAATGAGTGACGATGCACATTTTCATTTGAACGAATATGTGAATAAACAGAATAGTCAGTTCTGGGAAATGCAAATTTCTCAAATTATTCATCAGTCACCTTTGCATCCATCAAAAGTGACAGTCAGGTGTGTAATTTGGTCAGGAGGAATCATTGGACCTTACTTCTTTGAAACAGAAAACGGCGTAACGGTAACTTCCAAAGGGGAGCGATACCGTGATATGATTGAAAACTTTTTAACGCCACAACTGCATGCTTTGGGCTTGGTTAACATGTGGTATCAACAAGACGGTGCCACTTCGCATACAGCCAGGATTACAATGCAATTACTGCGAGACCTCTTTCCACAGCAAATATTTCAAGAAATGATGATGTTGATTGGCCTCCACGGTAGCCCGATTTGACTGCTCCGGACTTCTTTTTCTGGAGATATCTGAAAAGGAAGGTTTATGCAAACAAACCAGAAACGCTTGAGCAACTCAAACAAAATATTCGTGATGAAATTAATGAAATACCGCGTGAAATGTGTGAGAATGTAATGAAAAATGTGCTCAAAAGGGTTCGCATTTGTGAGGCTATCAGAGGCGGATATTTACCTGATATTGTATTCCATACATAATTGCCAACATTAAATAAAACAGTTATCAATTTAAGATCCATTCTCTTTTATTTAATTAAAAATTATAAACAAACAAGCTAGTATACCTTCCCGACGGGCACCCTGTATTAAACAAGCATTGAGGTTCGGAATGGTCGTTAAGCTTAGTGCTATGATGCCACTAGTCTTACTAGTAAGCTTATGTGTGTTAGAAGACTGATTTGCTTTTAAAATTTTAAAAATTTGTTATTGGGTTACTTAATATTGCGTCAACATATCTCCCACATTTATCTCCATTCATACATACTAAACTTAAGGAATTCCCTTTAATTTTGTCTGGAATAAAATATAAACAAACGAAGTTACTTTCTAAACTTTACATTCGCTACATCATTTACATTATTTCATAAAATTATTTTAAAAATTTTGGAATTTATTCTAAAAAAATTACATGTGAATACGTTGACTTCTGACATTCTCCATACAACACGACATTGAGTGACTCCCAATGTTTGTTTGAATGCATGGTCCTGGGACGATAGACAAAATCCATTCCGTTGAAATTCGAAGTATTCTTAATATTACGAGTACAATGAATGTTTTGTCGAATTTTAAATTCTATTTTCCCTTCATCATGATAATCAGCAATGGCATCGGCTATATTGTTCCACATGCTCCGTATGAAATGTTGTTATTTTGTTCGGGAGCAAAGAATTTCATTTTATTACAATATATGCAAAATCAGAATGTACATATATGGTTACAGCATCAGGTCGATTTAAGCAACAAGCGAATGGAACTTATGAACCTAGTTTAAATAGAATAACAAACAAAAACACATAACTTATTAGCTTTTTAGTAGTAATAGCTTTTTTAGTAGCTTTAGCTTAGTAGCTTTTTTTGAGGAACATTTCGAACGATTTAAAACTACTAACATTCAGTTAGTTCTGTAATTGTCGAACATTATTTGCTAAAATCAATTTCACATTTTTGGCCTCCAGCTTTTTTTATTTGTATATAAAATTGTGTTGTACCTTAACAATCCTTATGATAAGTATAGTCGTATATGTTTCAATTGAAAGCCTACTATTGGACGAAATTGATTTCAAGGTTTGCTTCACATTTAATTCCATGATCGTTCATAGTCATCAGGATAGTGTTTTCGTTAAACGTAATGTGACACAGAGCCGCTGGAAATTTGTAATTTAACACCACCTAAGAAAGCAGGAGGTGCCATCGCTTTCATTCCTCATGATTATTATAAAAAATGGTATAGAAGCTTGTAGTTAACAATGAAACTTATTAACAAAATATCTGAATTAACAAACAATGTTAATGTACATAAAATCATCATCTCACCAACTTTTTTTTTATTTTCTTTTGTAATTGGGGTAGTTTCGCAACCGAATTTTGGATTAATATTTTGAATATATTATTGTTTGTTTTAAAAAAATTAATTTCGAAATCTTAGCTCATTTGGCAAACTAACGTGTGGTTTTTTATTTCAATGACTAGAAATTACTCTAAATGATGTTGCTTCTATGTCTGTATTTTGAATTGGTGGGAGGAATTGTACAGTGGGAATAGCAACAAAATGCATTTCGAACATTTCATAATAGGAATTTGTAGACATGTACGAATTAAAACAAGACTGGCAAATCTGTTCTTTTAAACAAAGTTGACAAAACTGTTCACATAACACAGCTGAGTCCTGAGCCTAAATAAAACATGAGTTGGTGGGATGATTTATATGACGAAAATAACATCACACACCGTACAAGACACGTATCGATACTTATGGGTCTGAAGCATCCAAACATTGTTAATTTTAACTGCTTTGCAGATTTAGTAAACGTCAAATACACGCAACGAATTGAATACGAAAGAAAAGACTGATTGCAATGGGCCACCTTTCTTTGTACCATCTAATTCGCGAACTGTGGTAACTTAAATGTTACTACAACGTACTGATTTGACATTTGTCAGAATTTTAAAAAATTGACCGAATAATCACACCCCGCTATGTACTTATCAAACAACTGACCGATTTAATCCATGTTTTTTAAGTTCATAACTTTTATTTTGATGCACCAAATTCACTGAAATGTGGTGTACGTTAAGAGTTTGTCAATATCAGCATCCAAATTGTTCCATTTTCGAAATTTAATCTTTTCTTTGTAATTTCTACTTAGAAGTCTGTTATCTTGATGTATAATTTTCTGTAAAATTTGAAATAAACCTATAACTCAACCATTAACCAAGTAAAAGTGATAAGTTTCGCACATGTATTCTTTGTTTCATAACTTTTAAATAGAAGCACTGAATTTAGTTAAATTTGGCATAATGAAGTTCTGAGAATAAAAAAGAAGAGTGTCGCAGTAGCCCTTCTAGTGATTCCCATACAAATTGTCAGTCTTTACATTGCAGCAACTTTAATTTTTACGAATTGTACTGCATTATAATGTTTGCTAAAATTTGAAAAAAGTAGACGTGTGACCTCGCTCTCTTGTAATTCCCGTATAAATTACTCAAATTATTGCAAATATTCCTATATTCTTTTATTCAGTTGCAAAATTGTATGTAGTTTAACACGTACGAGTACTTTACATAAACATTGGCTGATTCAGTTATAATTAATGGCCGCATTATAATTTGTAAGCGAATGAGTTCAGAAAAAGTTATAATTTTGGTTCTTTTATTGTGCTCTAATTCAGAATATTTTTTGGTACGGCCATAGAAAATTACCACGCTTCTTCTGACGCATCTCACAGGTATACTCGTGTGTAAGCCAATTCACATGAAATTTGTGTACTGATTTTATTACAGAGCTGTGTTTTCATGTAGATCACATAATCAAAGTTATTGTGCGTGTGGGTTTGCACATTCCATCCTCAGCAAATCCAAATGGATTTGGCTTTCAAATCATTCATAATCGACATATTTTTCTTTATATTTTAAAAAATTTCGCAGCTGAATTTCAAAGAAAACAAAGCAACATAAAGTTATAGTACATTTAATATGACGGACAAAATTAAAACTTTTAGACAGGTTTTCCTTCAAAACTATAATAATTTAGATTTCGATTTAGAATTTAGTTTTGAATGTATAAAATATATTGTAAAATTTTAAATTAAAATTTAAAATTTGCCATATATATGGAGTTGATTGCGCCCAAGTGTTCGTAAGACAAAGAGAGAAGTGTTTGGGGTTTTACAGCAAAGAAAATAAAAGTTGGTATGCAGATGAAACTGGCTGATTTGAAATCAATTTTTCATATATGTGAGCGGAGGGATCAATTATCAACGGCAATTATGTGCCACAGATATTTAGCCTGTAATAAATATATTTGAAAATCTCAGTTTGTGTTAAAGGCATATTTCTAGTCGCACGACATGAACTTAAGAACCATTTCACCGATTTTAACAAGAACTTACCTATATGTAATAACAGGTGTTTGTGTAGAGGTTTAATTCCATCCGGCAAGTGATACAGAGTTCCTTTTTTCATGTTGGTCTTAAGATATGTTGAACATTTTTTGAAAATTATTTTATGCATATAAAAAAATCAGTTATGAAATATGGTCGACACTTCGTTAGTAATTGATTTTGAGTCCAGAAATTACCACTAATGAAGCCGATTCCTAGTTCAAGCAACATTTTATTTTTTGTAAGGCCAAATCATATCGCAACGATATTTGTGGAAATTCAAATTTTGGATTATGAACATTTCAGGTTTTGATATGCAATTTGTTCGTTAGTGAAAAAAGAAGTGACGTCGAACTTCAAGCTATAAACCAAAAACTAACAATAGAGTGATTATGCATGTGAGATATCGGTTCATTACACGTTATTCACACTGCTGATGAAGAAGTTAGCATAACTTTTTCCGGTATTATAATAAAAACTACTGTTTTCGTCACTGAAGTATAAACCATGTTTAGTTTGTTTTGTTTCAATATATTTTATTCCACTAAGCTCGCTAATTGTATGAATCGACCAGGCAATGTATACATACATACATACAGACAATTTGTTAGTACATTTGCGTAGAAATTGTTTTTTCTTTCTTTTTTCCTCCACCACTTTTACACGTATTGGTTGGGATTTCTTTGTTTTGTTCTGGTTTTTATTTTGGCATTTCCCTTTCTATCTACCGCTTGTGTTTTCTTTCAATTCGCATAAGATATATTTGAAATTTGTTTTCTATACGTTCGACAACTCTGTCACACAACGATGTAAACAGCTTTCACTCATACACGTAACCACACAACACAAGGATGTTATTTCGTTTCTTAAATTTGTACGTACGAATCCTGCATGGAGATTTCTTTTTGCAATCTTCGTTGGGTCGTTGCAAAGGTTTTGTTGTCAGGATAAGGGTTGCGGAGCAGCAGTAAGGAAACACACGTACCAACAAGGACACGATAGATGTAGTGGCACGATGAATGAATGCGTGTGTGCGATTGTTAAAAAAAATATTGAATGTAAGGAATTTAGGTGCTTTTGTTGTTGTCATACTTTTGTTTTGCTTTCCCAGTCCCAGAAAAGTGGGAGTGGTGGGGTTGGTGTACTCACATGAACACTCTTCGATATTGGTTTATTGAGTTTTGATATAAAAAGGACGGATTGCATGCATACATACACAAGAAATTCCTATTTGTATGATTGATTGGTTCCTCACACATGTGTATGTGAGTATATACATTCATGTGTGTATGTATATATGTATGTATATCAAGTCATATATATGTGCATACAAATATGTAATGCATGTGCAACTGTACTGGTCTACATACATGTGTCTGTATTTACAAAATGCCTATCACTTGTTATGTTTATGTATGAAAGTACGAGAATTCCATCGATAGATTTTCGTATACGAAAGGAAAATATTTATATTTGATTACAGAAAAATGTATGACAGCTTCGGAGCTTCTTAAGCGCTTAAATGTACGAGTACACTTTTCACTCTATGCTTCCTGCTTTATCCACTTGCTAATGTTACAGTTCTGAGCGTGTTGCGGCGTGTACCTTCTTAATTTCCTTCTCAATGACGATAAAGTCTTTGTAATTTCCTGTCATTTGAGTTCTCGTCATCTTCGTTCAATATAATTTCTTATAGTATATTCTCTCATCCTTGCATACATCGCTAATGCTCATCACCCATCCGTGCTTGGGTATGTTATCAGTTTGAATATCCCTTAATATTTCAAATAGTTAAAAAAAAAAACAAAATACCAACGATGAGAAAATTAAGCAATTTAAAGTATTAAAATGACGACCTAGACATCCAATTAAGATGGTTTTGGCATACCAAAATATTGGGCTTTATTAATAGGTCAAGAATGTGTTAACAATTGTATTGTTTAAGAAAAGGTAAGGCTTATGAAAGGATTATTGGTGTGAAATCTGGAATAAAATAGAATTTTTTCTAAACGACGCACTGCAATTATACAGTGATTAAGTAAGAATGAAAAGTAAGAATGAAAGGTAAGAATGTCTACTCTAGTCACAATTTAGGTAAGTAAATAAGTAATTAAAACATTTTGAAGAATTGTTTTAATGATTATTCTAAATGCGACAGTAATGGAAATTGATAAGTCGGTTCCAGGCTAAAATAGAAAAGAGTGAAGTTTGCATATCAGTTGCAGCTGTAGATGGTGAATATATATGTACATCCACTTATCGGGCTAATAGTTTCAGAAACTCGTATTCTACCAACGGCTGTTGACAAGAAACCGATGTGGAAGATATCTTAAGACTCTGTATGAAATTGCACTGACTGTTAAAATGACTTAAATAGTTCTAAAGTCCGGACACAACTGACATTTTATTTGCGTTATGTCATTGGCCGTCTCCAATTTATATGACAGCGATACCCAACCCGTGGCTCATTTCCTATATTAATACGTATCTCACCAGAAAAAGTTGTTTTTATTAACGTTGGGTAATCAATTTTTTTTTTTTGATTTTCCGGAAAAATAGTCCATTATGATTAGTGACACACATACATACATACTTCTTGAGTAGTTTGTTATGTCCAATACACTGGCTTACCAAGTATTCATGTTTTTCTGTAACTGCTAAAATTTTATGAAATATACACTTTTAATTGGTTTTGAATCATAAGGACTGTATACAGAAAATTTAAAGAATTGCAATTCATATTTATAACTTAATTGAATTTATATTCGAAAAAAGTTACATTAAGAGGTAACCAGAGTGCAGTGGTTGGATTGGGACCCCAAAAAGCTACTCTTTGATCTGTTGTACATGTTAAAAGTAGTCAAACCTATTCTTTTGGAAACATACTCATATCTCCTACCAATTCAAAATTAAATTAAATTAAAAATTAAACCAATTCACTCTTCAAATTAATAAAATATATTTCTAGAACTCCATCTCTAACTTAACTAATTATTATTAGCAAATTTTTCATGAATTTATGTCGATGATGGTTTCCTCTTTAATAACCAAGCCTCATTTATTTCCAACCAATTGAAAATATTCAAGCCATGCAAAATGTCTTAAAATATGTGCCCATAAACGTAGAAAAATAATTCAAAGAAATATTTGAATAATCTGTTGCACACAAACAGAATTTTTATACAACAAATCTAAAATTGTATTACAAAGTACATTTGCGCCTCTTTTCTCAAAGATATCACCGCTCAATTCTAAGATCCTTCCTTAGTGAAGTAATCCTTGGTGTTTTATTCCTCATGCGTAATTTGCATTGTTAAAGCATCACTGTCTGCTTGAAAGATTACTCTATGGAAAAATGAGGAGAGTTCGATAAAATGTCTTAGGCACAACAAAATCCGGCGCTAAAAACTGATTCAATGCAATCAGCAGTTTTTTTCATATAATATCCTCCATATTAGTTTACGATTTAAGTAACGCCATTACCCGTTTTTAACGTTCACATTGAAACTCATCTTTCTACCAGAGAAGCGACGCCAACAAAGAAGCTATTCATATGTCCCAGATCCTATGTGGGGCATTTGTTTTAGGGACGAACTTTTTAAATATGATAAGTCGTAGGAAGTTTAATTTCTGAGAAACGACGTTGTACAATATGGCTTACAGATTTCATGAAGGAAAATTGGCAAATACAATATATAATATCGTGAACATGTTTTTTATTTGTAACATTCTTGCTTTCTCAAAAACAAGAAAATCTGTGGCCAATGTTTTAATGAATTGTTTGCATTTGTTTTTCCCAAACTTATTTTTAATTCTTCAATTTTTATTTTTTTTTTTTTTTTTTTTGCGCGTAAATAAAAATTTATGCGTTTAGAGGCAATTAGAGGATTTAGATGATTTTTTACAAAGAAAATTAATATCTTAGGTTAAACACAAAATTGACATTTTTACGAGTTATTGATAAACTAAACTAGCACTAACTTCTTATCAGATTAGAAGTTCTCTTCTTCATTCTTAAGCAATTTTTTAGTGAAAGGAACTAACATATACTTGGCCACATCCTGTAAATATCACACATATCAAATAAATGTCACAAAGCATAATAGAACTACTGAGTTTTAGCACTGCTCAACCACAAAAGTGAAATAATTGCAAACATATTGCAATTGGACGCCATATTAATAACACTTGTAATATTTACTACAAAGAAATGTGTTCATTTTAAACACTTTTTTCTTTCAATTGTATTATCGATATTTTTATATCCAAAACGCCCCGTGTTATTGCAAATCGGAAACATCGCCACGCTACTTCTGATGCCCTCCATAA
>JAHXMU010000599.1:1142380-1169634 GCA_019455685.1 Philornis downsi | reverse complement strand
TGGGTCAGATGACTACGTTCTTCTTGTTAGCTCCTGTACAATTTACGCAAATTAATCCATATGATACTGAGTTCGGTTCACCAAAAATCAGTAGTGCATTTATAATTTCTAGGCGGAGGAATTCCGATAGTTGTAGTTGAGCTTCTTTTAATTTCTGATGTTTATGTGTGAGAACGTAACGACTTATGAAGCCTCTTTTGGCACTCCACAAATTTTTGCACCACTTAAGCTGCACTGTCGACAATTCGTTTCGTTTCCTTTGCATGCGTTTGTGATTCTTTGCCTAATCCTTATTGGTGTCAGCTACAGTTTTCATCCCAAGCTCTTTGTTGTTGTCGAGAGTTGTCTCAAAACTTTATTCCGGAATGTATGATTTGACTGCAAGTTAGTTTTCCTTTTACATAAATATAACTGTATTCCATACAACCGTTTAGGCTTGAAAGTTTGGAGGCATAACAAAATTCTGTTTACCGGTGACGAGGGGGGAGGACACTGTTGTCTAATGTTTAATTTGGAAAGGAAGACGCAAGACCTGTGCAATGAATATGGCCTTCAAATTATTAAAAAAAAAATATTTTCCAATGACAAAGAAAAATTGTGTTTAGAAAATTTAGAATATAAAAACAAAATTTGTTTTGATTTAAAATGTGTCTAAAATATTAATGCTGTCATCCCGGAGAAACCCCACAATTTATATAAAATTGTTATCGTTTGTTTTTCCCACGAAGAACTCATCTTAACTCGAACAGAATATAACAAAATTTTCTTATATGTTTCCAAATGTTGTATCCAGACATTTTCATCTGTTTATGATTTAAAGTTGAACCAAAGCGGAAACCGACATTTCCCTATGCTGATGATTCACTACGCTTTTACACTGCAGCGCAATGTTATTTAATATTATCAAACTTATTTTTCTTCACCATTAATTTTTATCACAAATTTTGTTTCGTCTACATAAGAAATTTTATTAAATGCATATTCACTTTGAACTTAACAAATATTGGTAGGTGAAAATTAAATTTGTGCCAAGAAGGAAACAAAAATTCATTTATCTATCAAATTTACCATCAACTGTAATACATTATTTCGAAGTCTCCCTGCGATACCCTGTGGAAGAACAAATCGAATAGAACTACATATATTGTTATGAACACTACAGTGGAACTTTACAATTGGGGATTATCGTAGGAGAACAGTTGTTGGATGATAAAGTTACTTCACACACCATTAATTAGGCAAAAAACGGCAACATCTGTATAGAGAATGTGTTGCAGTCGGCTGAAAGTGGTGGTTACTAAGATGTTCCATCAAGTACAAACTGTTACAAAAAAAGAGGAAACAAAAGGGCAACAAGTTTGACCAATCAAAGCTAGTATAAGTAAAACTCACGATGGATTCTGCTACATAATGTCATGTACGATGCAGTGGTTCGTTGCAAGATAAGTGAGCTTGTAGAAAGCGTACTTTCCTCATGCATAGCATATTTCTATGCACGTTTTTCTAATGAAATTTCGGATACTCTATTTTTTCTATACATTAATTTAGGGCTTCTGCTGTATGAACTACCCTCACCCGTTCTGGTACCCCCAAACAAAATGTCGAATAAGACAAGAATTACTCTTTCACCATCTTATCCGTCTAAAGCTAGGGCTGGCCTATGTTTTGGATTGCATAATGTTTAAAACAAAAAGATGGAGATGGAGATGGAGTTTTCTCCACCTCATCAAGTACTTTCCATACAAATACGATAAACTCTAAGATATCGATTCGTTTTATCATAACCTTTAAAGTTGCATCTACTAAAACTTTGCAAACTTTAATTACTTCCTTCACTCTATCGTGAGATTGTAGCTGGGTCTCCTCACGAATTTCCCATAGTATTGATTATAATATGATCTTAATATATTGTTTTTAATTTATCATTTGTATGCATATATAAGTTGCTTATAATTCAACTATACTCGTATATGCTACAAAATATTTGTGTCATGATTTAAAAAGTTGCCAAATATATCATATATGTATATGTTTATACGATTTATCCATTTTTCGGTTTCAAAAGTAAAACAACGCACATGAAGCTAAGATTTCGATGAAAGTTTTACTTCGTTATAATACTTGTTGTTATATTTATAATAAGTATAATATCATTATTATCATTACCCGCGTCAACACGGACTTTGACGTAGCCCTATTGCTGCAGCCAATCCAGAGCCAGTCATTTAAATGGCATTATATTTCATAATCCAAGCATTATAACGAAATAAAAGACTCATCGAAATCTTAGTTTTATGGGTGTTTTATTTAACTTTACTTTTTAAAATGCATAAACCTGTATCTATCAGCCAGCCAGACTTTAGGGTGTTACATTTTTGGTGTATATTTTTGTTGTATACTTTCATTACTCTAGGTGATGGTATAAAAAGTTCGATTATGTTGTCGTTATTGTCGGGAGAAACATTTTTTAAAGTCCTACATTAGATTTTAAATTGGCTTGCATGCAATGATTGGAATTAGGAAAATCTTATCACGTTCAGTGATCTTATTCTTATTCTGTTTTTAGCATCACTGAAGGGGGACCTCCCGATTAATGACGATTCCGAATGTCAGTTTTGAGAAGCTTCTACTGCATATCTCGCAATGGATATCATGATATTGATATGACAATCTGTTAATGAAATCGCGGCGCGGCTGTAGCATATCGTCGGAATATGTGATATTTTCAGTGTGATAAAAAACCCGATTGTACGATACTTACGCATTTCTGTTTGTTTTTTTCTGCCACAGTGCGCAGGGGCGTTTATGTTTACATGTTTGCAACATCGGCAAGGTAGTATACTAATAGACATGTAATAGGCATGCTACAGAAGGTTTTAGAATACACATTTATCTAGCATGTTGCATTCGCATCAAATTTGTTCGTTTCTCATATAACACATATTTGTAAGGATGCGAATGATTTTTTATCTTATTTACTGCACTTGAAAGTAAGATATTAAGAAGTCACATTTTCACTCTCATCTTAACGAATAATAATAGCTCTAGTGCAGGCCCATTATTCACCTTTGCCAACGAATTATTTGACTCAATATTGTTTGATTTTCTTTAGCGCCTGTATTCTACTGACGTTTGGTTGTGTGGTTGGTGTTGTGCAAATCCTCCTTTACCATTTGTTTTGCCTTGGATACAAAGCGTCTAAAACGCGTTGTTCATCCACTGTCGAATATCTCGCGAAAATCACAATATGCGTGTCAGCTCCCGATAAGAATATTTCTCAGTGAGTTGGTGTTTTATGACAACTATTTGAAGGATATTAACGGATATGCTGACAACGAAAAGCATGTAACGGCGTCTAATCCGAAACAGGAAATTGTTTGTTCAGGTTTGGGTGGGTGGCTTTTTAAGCTAAATTTAAAAGTTAAAAATATTTATTTAGCTAGTAAAAATGTGAAATGATAAAAGATGTTAATAGCCATTAGATAAACACAATAAGATCTTAATATAGCTTTTTCCACATCCAAATGCAGAATGATATTTAATTATACACAAATGTCTTGATTAAATTATATGTGAAAAATAATATATCGATGTTATCGTATAATAATACTTGGATACATAAGAAGTACCTTTCCCAAAATAGTAGGAAAATTATGATTTTGGTTTTGCATTGCTTCTGGTTCAGAGAAGATTTAATACAGATGATTTCCATGCCATTTATTTGCAATGTTGTTTGACGGTACATCTAATAATTAAACAGAAAAACTGCGAGTCGTGGTTCAGGCTTGTTCAAATTTATACCAATATAAGGTTGGGTCTGCTGCTCAATTTTCACCCTTGCTGACAGAAAAATTTCATGATTTGTTCTCTGTTTGGGAGGGTTTGCTTTGTTAGAAGAAGCACAACAGTACTTTGTAAAATAGCCAGTATATATAACCATTTAATAACAGTTTCAGTGCTCAAAATTTATCTGGTTAATTCGTAATTTATATATTAAGCAGGAACCTTCGAGAAGTTTCGTTTCATAATATGAATCAGAATTGGAACCAAATGTAGTCCCATTTCTTGACAGAAAAAAGAGGGCAATGTGCTACACTGCAAAAGGTAAAAATAGTTCAAATAATAATAGTTCAAATTGTGATTTAAGGTCATTTGTTCTGTAAAATGCAGAGGCGTGTGAATATTTGAAAGTCATGATAACTGTATCTTAAATTTAAACAGCGTAATTTGAGTACATCTTTTCTACGAATATTTTCCCGGTTAACGTAAAATTTTCCAAATTTTGCTCTCCGGTTCGAACTCAACAAAAATCTTTAAGTATTCGTGGGAAAGATTTGGAAATAGAAAGACAATTATTTTTGAGACTAAAAATTACCAAACTAAGTTCCCGCTGTTTGCCAATAGATGGCGCCAGTTGCAAGTGCTAGTCGATTTTGCCAGAACCTAAACGTCATGAGGCATAATGAGGCATATGTATGATGTTGTGCCAAATATTCGTCACAGGCGGGAAATGTTGATTTTCTTCTTTCAAACGAAGGAAACGGCGGCTGAAGCTCGTCGAGAGCTTCAAAACGTTTACGGAGATGCTGCTTTAAGTGAAACAATGTGTTGAGATTGATTCCGTTGCTTTAAAGACGATGATTCTGATGTTGACGACCGTTCACGTGAAAGAAGACGAAAAACCTTCGAAGATGGTGAGTTGACGATATTAGGAGTTACCCGCCAAGCCATTTCTAAGCGGTTGCATGTGGTGGGAATGCTTCAAAAGCAAGGAACTTAGTTTCCTTATAAGTTGAAGCCAAGGGACGATAAGCGTCGTTTTTTTTCGCCTGTGAACAACGACTTCAGCGACAAAGAAGGAAGAGGTTTCTTTATCGCAATGTAACGAATGATGAAAAATGGATTCATTACAGCAATCTAAACAGAAGAAAGTGATGGGGGCTGCTCGGTCGTCGCCTCGAGCGAATATTCACGCTGCGAAGGTTTTACCATCGCTGGGGATCGGTATTGACTTCAATTAATGCGATTAAGCCGAGCTCTGCGCGAGAAATGCCCACAATACGCGGAGAGGCACGAAAAAGTGATTCTTCAGCATGACAAAGCTTAGCCTCACGTGGCCAAGCCGGTTGAAACCTACCTGGAAACGCTGAATTGGGAATTCTTACCCAATCCGCCGTATTCTCCAGACATTGCTCCGTCCGATTATCGCTTGTTCCGTTCGATAGCACACGAACGAGGAATGGCTGGATTCGTGGATACCCTCAAAAGATGAACAGATGACGGAATTCGAGCTTTGCCAGAAAGATGGGGAAAACGGGGAAAGCGGTAGAAAATGCCATTTGTAAACCTGTTTTTATAACGTTGCATTTTTGTAAAAAAAGCGAGAACATAATAAAAAATGTTTCCAGAATCCAGAAATGACAAACTAATGTCATGGTATGCCTAAGTATTGATATCATTGTTCACTAAAGTTGTAATAAATAAAGTTTTGTGGCTCTAAAGTTTTATCTTTAATCCTGCCACAATCAAAATTAGTTCAGATCAGTTGGCAAATTAAAGCTATGTCAAAGTTGGTAACGATAAAACATAATGATAAAGAAATTTTTAAATGGTCGATGTGGAAAAAAATTAAATGCATATTCGTACAGCAGATAAAGAAACGAATTATAGAGTAGCTTTTGCTGTTCTATTTATAAGCGATAATTCTTCACATACTGCAAGACAAAGTTACTAAAAACAAGTCTTTGGCAATTTCATTTCTTCGATCCACTCTTATTATCAACACATTTATTTTAAGGCTCCTGATGCAAGTGAGTAAAAATATCATTGCTTGCTTCCAAAGTTTCTCTATAATAAAGAAGTAGAACCAACATCCGCGCAGTAATTAGCTTCATTTGCATTTTGAGTGACATACGAGGTGTGATCAAAAAATAGCATTTATTTTAAATTTTTTCAAAAAGTATTTATTTATTCTATAATATATATATATATATATATATAACTACCTTGTTCCCTTCCAAGTAATTCCTCTCAGATATAATAAACTTATGCCAGCGTTTTTTCCAATCCTTGAAACACTTCTGAAACGCGCTATTTGGTATCGCCAACAGCTCCTGTTTTGATTGTTCTTTTATCTTTCAATCGCACCAAATCATTTTCCTTTCATCGGTGTCTTCAGTTTTGGGAAGAGGAAAAAGTCAACGGGGGCAAAGTCCGGTGAATACGGTGTTTGAGGCATGATTCCGGTTTGTTTTTGGCCAAAAACTCACGCACAAGCATCGATGTGTGAGCTGGTGCGTTGTCATGCTGCAAAATCCATGATTGGTTTTTCCACAATTCTGTGCGTTTCTGACGAATTGTTTCGAGCAAACGGACGAGCATCGTCATTGACGTCTTCTCGGCTTTTCTTAAACCGGTTATACCACAATTGAACTTGTGTTCTGCTCATAGTAGACTCGCCAAACGCCACAGTCAACATTTCAAATATCCTTGCACATTTAATTTCATTTTTTACACAAAACTTAATACAGTTTCTTTGATCCATTTTTTCGAATAGTCAAAAATCGAAGAGCACACCAAAGCACGACTGACCTATTCTTTTTATCTGTCAAAAACAAACTGACAATCCAAAATGGCTGATATTGTCAACATACTCGTATATAAAAGACATGTGTACCAACATACCAGAAAAAAATGTAAAAATTGAACATACGTAACTCACGAAATTTGAAAATAACGGTTGTTTTTTTGATCACACTCGTACATTTTTCAGTTTTCTTTTCTTCTCTTCTGGAAGGCAAGATTTTGTAGCCGCAGGTGGTAATTCTGAACATTTTTAAGACACAGTATAGAAACATTGATCATGAAAGCTTTCTTCTAACCAACTTTGTAAGACCAATTATAAATAGTGGACAGATTGTTTATAATTCAAGAACATCTCTGGGCAACATTTAGGAGGATTGATTGAGTGTAAATATATGTATATTCCTTGAACTTATTGCTTTTTTTTTTTTTTTTTTTTTTTTTTTTTGCCCAAAAATAAAGCTGCAAAGCGCAAGGTAATTCTATAGAGTTGTGCGAATATGTTGCGTATTAATTCGTTCCGCAATTTATGTGGTTAAAAATGTTCGACAAATTGTGGCTCCCGAAGGGAAATCCTGGCTTTTGCAGCTAGGCTGTGTAAACGTATGTGTAATGTTGTCTACTTCGACCTTGGTATCAATAAAAAAAAACAACACTGTTTGCAAACAGGTGGTATTTTCGCTTCTTCCAACTAACAAATATCTAACTGTGTCATGCATTACGCCTGACAGTATGACTGGGCTACATGCGTCATACAAGAGCTCCGATGGAAGGACTAGGTGACTAATTGGGAAAGAACCGCGGCAGACAGAAGCATTCAGGAATTTTTGAAGACGAGAAACACACTATATCGCATTTTATATAATTCGATTGGCTCAAAATAAGTCACGCAGAAGGTAGCCTTTAAAGCATCAAGTATCTTTTAACTTTTTTAGTCGATTAAAAGACATCGTGGCTGATAGACACGGTAACTCTTCGCAAACCTCTATGAATGGACTACTGCTCCTACCCTTCAGCCAAATTGGCTGATTTCCAGAAATGCAATTGGTGCATAATTGGTGATCTTTGCAATTTTGCAAGTAAAGGCCTTGAGAATGGTATTTTGATTAATGCAAAAATAGTTATTCGTCCATCGCAGGTGCTAAAACTAATAACTTCGTTTTAATCTTCAATCTGCAAAGATTGCTATAGCTCTGCCTTTGGATATCCCTAAAAAGTAGACAACTTTTCTTTTGGCATAGCTGTTGCGTTCGCTACCCTAACACTTTTATGTAGACTATAATTGGACAAATTTTTATACTCGCACAAAAAAAAAAGAAACTACAAATTTTTCAAAAACTATCAGATTAATATTGAGTTACATTTCAACTTGGGCATTACAGACACATAACTTTAATGGAAAATGTAAGATCTTGTGTGGGACATATCTGACGTTATGTCGATAAATCGTCAATGACACAAGTGACATAAGTGGTCATGCACTAAAAAGAAACGTTTGTGGAAAGAGCGGGAGAGTAAGGATACAAAAAGATACAGGCGCAGCGGTGAAGTTCCGCTTCAGTAAGGGCAGCAATAAAAATCTGACCACAGATACGCAGCCGCAGTTATGGAGAGAAAATTTTTACAAGCTTATGGTTGGCAGCATGAGTGAAGAAATCCTACCAATTATCTATTCATTTATCTATTCATGTCCAACTTTGCACCTGTCCATTTGTTTCATTATAATCAAATCTCTTTCATATATTTTATTGTTAATCAAATATATATAAATAACTTTTTGTTCCTCAAAATTTTGGATTACTTGCTGTAACTCTTTTTTTGTATGGAAATTTTAAACATGTTAGACGAAATGTCAACGTAATTAAAGCATTGATAGAAAAATTTACTCGTGACTAAATTTTTATAGTAAAAGTTGCGATTAATTTCAACGGCCATTGTTTTGGATTAGGGATTATTAAATTATTTTTATCTATATTTGAGAAAAAGTAAAAGGGATAGATTGTGGAACCATTTGCGTGGTAGGTGCACAATTACCGCAGACATAAAGGTGATATTGCTGATTACGTGCGAAATTGTATGGTGTCCATGCATATGCATGAACTTATATTTTTGTGATAAAATGAGATGTATTTTTACGATTTAAATATTTAATTTTGTTATATACGAAATTCCTAACAATGAAGTAGGAAGAAAATCCATCCAATGAAGCTGTACTTCAAACATACTTCTCTGTAAGAATATGTTTTCTATAACAAGAATTTTTCACTCCGAAGCACTGCTCTGTTTGTTTCTGAATAAGTGATACACTCAAGGAAAAATATTTCTAGCTATCACAAAGCTACTACTACTACAAGCAGGTAATATGCGTATGTCCTATATTAGTTCCGATTCCATAGAAGTCTAGGCGAAATTTGTTTTTCAATAATTACAAACTACGGGTATCTCCGGTTATTTACTGTAATATTGTCCAGTTTCACAACGACTAATTTCTCGAATAAACTGAAAGCAAAACACTTACAAAATATCCTTAAAGAGAAAAATAAATAGAATCTCTCTACAAATAATTAATAGCAAAAGCAAATAATTAATATATATATATAGAATAGAACGATTTCGGCCAATGCTTAAACACAGAACAATTTCGATCGTTATTTTCCGATAGAATGGTTTATGTTGATTTAGTGAATTTGAATGAATCTTTCTAAAGGAACTATCAAGTCTGATTGATCCTAATAGGAAAATTTCGTTTGATTTTCGATGTCTGTTGATTCCCATAAAACGATTCCGATTCTTAGCAACAAAATGATTTCGAAAGAGTGCTTTTGAATAATTCCTCCCAGCAAGACAATTTTTCCATTTTTTACTAACAAAACCATTTCAATCGAAAGGTCTTGATTGAAAGAACAATCCATTATTCCCAGAAGAACATTTACCTCCTCCTAACCGTAACAAACTTTGTAACACCTATGCAAGCTAGATTGTAGCTGTATTTTTAGTAACTGTCATTTTTTCAATAGTCAAAATTCATTTTCTTACCATTTTTCTGACTTTTTTTTCCTTCGGCGCGCACCATTGATGAATTTAGCCGTACTTAACATAAAAAATATATCTGTGTTATAAATATTTAACCATTTACTTATTACTTATTAAGCAGTTACTTTTGCAAATTGTGCTATTAAAAAATTTGCGATGCCAGCCACATTCCAACGAAAGACGGACTTTGAAACTTAATATAATTCATGATCTTTCAGTCGTGCCGTAATTTCTTATCTGATGTGGTCACTATCTTGTAAGGTTAATTTCGGTCAGGTATTTAAAATACTCTTTCCAGATGAGGCTTTTCAAACAAAAACCAGTACTGAAATATCAGTCAGATGAGCTATTTTATGTGTAACTTTACCCTACTTCCAGCGGGCGTGGTTAATCGCTATTTCTCATCTACAAATAACGGATGTCCGTCGGGAAGGTATACTACTTTGTTTGTTTATACTTTTTGATTAAATGAAAGAGAATGGACCTTATATTGATAAATGTTTTATTTAATGTCGGCAATTATGTATGGAATACAATATCTGATAAATGTCCACCTCTGTTAGCCCACAAATGCGAGCCCTTTTGAGCACATTTTTCATTACATTCTCACACAATTCACGCGGTATTTCATTGATTTCATTACGAATATTTTGTTTGAGTTGCTCAAGCGTTTCTGGTTTAATTGCATAAACCTTGCTTTTAAGATATTTCCACAAAAGGAAGTCCAGAGCAGGCAAATCAAGTGACCGTGGAGGCCAATCAACACCACTATTTCTTGAAATAACCTATTGTGGAAAGAGGTTTCGCAGTAATTCCATTGTAATCCTGGCTGTATGCGATGTGGCACCGTCTTGTTGATACCACATGTTAACCAAACCTAAAGCATGCAGTTGTGGCGTTAAAAAGTTTTCAATCATATCAAGATATCGCTCCCCATTGACAGTTCCGTTTTAAGTTTCAAAGAAGCAAGGTCCAATGATTCCTCCTGACCAAATTCCACACCAGACTGTCACTTTTAATGGATGCAAAGGTGACTGATGAATAATTTGAGGAGTTTGCATTTCCCAGAACTGACTATTCTGTTTATTCACATATCCATTCAAATGAAACTGTGCCTCGTTACTTATTACGATTTTTTCATGAAAATCGGGGTTGTCAGGGCCAGGCTGTAACATCCTAATGCCATATGTACGGCGGCGTAAACGATCTTGTGGAAGAAGCTCTAGTGTCAACTGAATCTTAAATGGAAACAGCTGCGAGTCCTTGTGCAAAATTGTGGCCGAAATTGTTCTTTGAAGACCAAGCTCGTGAGCACGGCGTCGAATTGAGGTTGATTGGTTGTTTTGAACACTTTCTTGAGCAGCAGTAATGTTTTCTGCCGGCCTTGCAGTACGTTGTGGTCCATGCTTGGGCCTATCAAGTACAGACCCTCTTTCTTCGAGATCATTCACTACACGACAAATTGTGCGTCTTGTTGGCACGTTGTTTCTCCCAAAAATTTCACGCAACTTTCGCATCGTCTCAGTAATCGATGATTGATTTTGATAAAATGTTTTAGCGATTAAAACACGTTGGTTTATCGAATATTTTTCCATAATAAATTTGCCACGTCTCTACTTCACGACTGCCAAATATGAACTGAACCCAGAAATATATGGATTATCTTATATAGTTTGTTTGGGTGGACTAGAAGCGGTGTGTTATCCAGGCCATTGTTTCCATATTTTACCATGCATTGAATGTATTGACAAAAAGCTAAATTCCTACAGTCTATGCATAAGGACTTACAAGGGAAAGATGAAATTTCACTAAATGGTCAATTTGTATACAAGATATCCGAATGGAATAATACATTTATGAAGCTAAGAATATATGGACTGAACCGATCATTCGTATGGGAGCTACCGCAAAGGCTGCGGTTACTTGATCGATTTTTCTTTCATATGTTGTCAGATACTATGAAAGCAATATAATGAACAAAATGTTTAATTGTTGCAATTTACGAATTAGGAGCTATAAGGGATAACTTGAATTTATAAAATTAGGCTACCCTTACAAATTAAGTAGATATCAAAATGAGGCGCAGCAGGGGGTATCAAATTAAGGGGGAATCTAAATGCGGCGCAACAGTGTGATTCACTTCTATTTTGAGACGATACCTAGTCAAGCCCTGATTTAGTATAAGTTTATAGAAGATGTGCACCTAAAAACACATAGTTTATGTCGGTCATTTGTATGGGAGACAACAAAGAGAACAAAACGACGAATAAAAATTCAGATCGCTGTGACCTCCGAGTTAGGAGTTACAATGAAAAAAAAAATTGAGAAAAATTACCAATTTGTATGGGTGGTATTGAAAGGGGGAGATTCAGCGTGATCTTTTCCTTTTTCATTTATAGACACTATCATAGCAAACGTTTTATCATAGCAAACCGATCGATTTTTTAAAATTTTAGCAAAAATTATATATCCAAGTAATAAACAAAAATTCAGATCAGTGCAGTATACGAATACGAAGTTACTGGATAAAAATTGAATTTCGAAAAATAGATTAATTTGTACAGAGGTAATAGCAGAAGATTGAGCTAATATAACCAATTTACAATTCCCGGCTATAATCTGACAAAATATTGAGTTACGCAAAATTATAAGTTCTTTGACGTAAAGATTAGCAGTGGTTGTCGTATCCATCAGTCAATCGACTTAAAAAGGCGTGAAACAGGTTTGATCAAAAGAGACTTGGTATCTTAGGCACTTACTTCGGAGAATTGAATTTTTTCCGTTTTTATATACATACATCATCATTTATATTTACGAGTATTTCTAGCGCAGTATTGTCTAATCGAGTGATACAACTATTTGCATTGAAATTGAAATTCCTGCACAAAGATGTTATTATTCTTACCATTAACCTGTGGCCTGCGCTCAGTGCTAGCCGTACAATCAAAATCGAAGCTATTTGTAATGGACATACTTTCACTGCCGAGTGTATATTGTGCATACATACACAATAAGTATAGCATATTTGCATAAAGGATGATATAGTTTGGCCATAAGTACCTCTATACACATATACACGCATTAATAAATGTATATGCGAGTATGTACTGATATAATACACCAAGTATAAGATGCTAATACCAGCAGACATGTATGTATGTCATACATTGAGGAAATGTTGTTTGTTTGGTTGAATAGATGGCTGGCTGTGCAGTTGGTTGTAATGACGACCAACGATGTTGTATTCAGTTGAGTAGTTTGGAATTTATCATAAAATCCTTCATTTTTCCCTTGCCCATGCTTCATTCACAAATACAAACATTTGCTACTGCCATATTATTTCTTCGAACCGAATCATACATACTCTCAACCCTACTGAGGCAAACCAAGCATATAGTAGTGCATGTACTTCATATCAAATTATTGTACAAACACACATACTCGGTAAATTCGTACTTATAAGGGTTACAGAATAAACTTATAAAACAAATTTGTTCTTTTATGAATACAACTATTTTTCTTTCCCAGCTTTTTGTTCCTACCGCTTTTGCTCTTCTTTATACTCGGGACGTATTTGTTTGATATTCAAAGGAATTTGAGTAGTTTCTCATAAAAAGGATTTCTAGTATTTTTGTGCTTTATTCCTTCTTCGTTCCGTACGTTATTGTATATTTTTTTTTAATAAAGTAACATTGAATGAAATGCGTATGAATATTTTGCTTATTATTAGTTTTTTCAACTTTTAATATTTAGCATCATCGCACATACACACACATACATATATATTTATCCGTTTACCGAGAAAGTTGTCATGGATATGGTTATTTAAAAAACCGAGTTTACAAACCCTAAGGGTGAGGATGATTGTTTGCTTTTATTTAATTAAAGAGTTGAATTTAAAATTATTAAACGAATCACCTAACACATAACAAAATTCACGAGCACAAGACAATGAAGATTTCTACAGCCTGCAATTTAAATGACAATTAATTATCCAATTTTTCTTTATTGATAGAAAATGAAAATGCAAACTTCGACATTTGTTTCCAATTGCACAGTTTCGAAAAGATCTTTTATTTCATTTACTATCCCAGGATATATTTTTGATATAGTGCAGTGCACGATTACAACTGGCCAAAACTCACAACATCCTCCGTCAAACAAAAACGTATTTTAACTAGGGATTAATGCGATTAATGATTAATCAGACAACCTGTCTAACCAAAATACGGGTTTATCAATTTTTTGATTAAACACAATTAGAATAATTCAACATTTCATATTTTACACGTTGTATTGTGAGCCAATCGAAATGTGCCGGAGCGAGGTTCAACTTCGTTATTGATGTAGTAACTTTTCAGTGATGTTGTCTTAGCCAACACGACCATAATGACGGCTTGTTTTAAAGATTCTTAATTATCATTTTGTCATACATTACGGGATGTTCGTTGTTTCTTCATTGTGTCCATTCTATACTATATGTATATACAGACATACTGAAGTTTTGAAACTGTTTGTAAATGACAGCAATAATAACATTAATAATTGTTTCAACGCCAATTTAAATATGATTTTAATATTTACGATTTTAATTTATATGAGCTAGATGTAGATTCTACATATTTTCTGATTTTATTGAATAGTTGTAGTTAAGGTAAGTAAGGTAATTTTATCTTCCTTTATCGCAAAATCCATTCTTGCTCATTCCTTTTCAATGGTGCAGTAACGTCACGTCGTCCAATGATGTCCACTATCATCAGCGAGCGCAAGTATAAATGTGGCTTTCCAGACACGGTTATTACGACTTTCCTCGCTACCACATCCATATTGCACGATAACCTGCCATTGTGTCAACGGTTTCTTCAACTAATAGTGACTTAGTAGGATCTTCGCATTACTCTACTGAACATTTTTTCTCTGTCAGTGTTGTTCCATAAAGGCATTAGAGTTTACTCTGTACACAAAACTTTTACTTTGTAATAACGGCAGTTTATTGTTGCGTCTTTTCCAGGATTTTTCGCAGAATGATGTCACAGATATCAGTTCAGTCGTAAATATATCAGTGTAATAATAATCTCTCGCGTAATGTGACCGAGCAGACCTAGCAATTGTAGTGGATGCTCATTGATTGGTGGTGGGCAACCTTTGCTATCGCCAATAATATGCATAACACGAAATGTGAAAGTTTCCCGTGGGGATTTCCCTCGCCGCATCTGTTGAAGTTAAACCATTTACTTCCGACATTTTAATATACCTATAATATTCGGTTTCATCTCCGTCCCAATACTTTACTTTCTAATGTTACAACTGCAACTTTGGCATCACCAAGCGCAATACATTGCTAATCGAGTTTTTCGGAGAACCGTTTTTCGACTTGTCTGAGACTGGATTTTAGATAATTAGTGGCAAAGTTACTAGAAAAATAAAAATGAAGTATGTGTTATCATTACTAAAAACCAATCGATATTAAAATAAACTTCTTGTTTGAGTTTTTATATTTAAATTTCACTGGCTTTAGTGATGTGACCCCAAATAGTCGAACTATAAAGCTTGTAAAATATTAGTAGATTAGGTTTGAAATGTGTTGTAAAAACTATATTTTGGTTAAAGATGGGAAATGTTTAAAACCACCTCTCCATCAGAACCCATTTCCAAGAAGTTTAGCAAGAAAACAAATTTTAAAATTACACACCTTTTTTAAATACCCGTGTAGAAGTCGATTGGTTCTAAAGTTTGAGCTTATTGTAGGAAAAAAAATTAGCAACTTTAGAGAAAACACAACATATTCTCGGAGATTATAAAATACTAAATCGCTTTTGAATGAAATGTTCTACCGCACAGTTGATTGTTTTGGGAAAATACGACTTGTTCCACTGGGTAAAAATTTTAATTTCTTTCAATTAAGAACTATAGCATAGTTTATAGTTAGCTATCATTATTGTATGAAATTTATAAATTTTTATTTTGAAAGTAAAATAAATCGTGTTGAGACAGAGTACATTTTCTTAAATCGGTTAGAGCCAACACTCTAGAGTTTGTCATTTGGCTTAACAGAAGGAACATTTAAGACATACTTTCGAAAAATCCAAAATGTTTACTCAAACTTTCATTTATTTTCTGATTTTTTTAACCTTAATTTTTTGGATAGTTTTAAAATTTTATATTGAGTTAAAAAAAAGCTGGGAGCAACAGAGATTTTAAATTTTTTTAATAATTTAAAAAATTTTTAAAAACAGTCAACCAATTCCATTAAACTGTTTTAAGTGAATATTATCGACTAAACCAAGCACATGGAAAGGTACACCTTTTTGGCAAGTAAGAGATTTTGATCTTGTTATAAAAAATAAACTTTAATTTGTTTACAAAACAATCATCAATTTTGTCAAGCAAAGTAACCCCAATAATGCTAGAAGTATGGTGAAGAAACCCTTTGTTTTGGCTCCTTCAACAAAAGTTGGACGTGCTAGAAAACCTATAATTTGCATTGCTTACTTTTTTACCCTTATGCCTATTCTGACAATTTCCCAATACGGAAAGACTCCTTTATACATTGGAAATGGTGTAAAATATTATAATCCGATGGAGTTTTAAGCCATTTTTCATTAATAGCTCTGCAGTTCCGTTAGCGTACATAGCAAACTTGTTGACATCGGCTTTTTCCTTGCAGCTAAGAACATTAAGCATAACCTACATCGCCGATAAAAAAGTCTCGTCTCGTAATTACATTGGTAAGATATTTATTTACTCAAGATTTTTTTACAGATTGTAGTTGAAAAAAGATTCATATTCAATGAAACAATTTATTTTTGATGCAAATTTCTGTTGTGTGCCAACAGAATGCCATCAACAGTGTTAGTTGTTTATGCAGGTTAGTTGAGGATAGTCAATAATTTCACAATGTTCAGTCAAATTGAACTTGAATTTCATCTCAACTACTGAAGTCATAAACACATCGTTAAGTGTTCTCATTGTTGATTTGTACGCGCTTTGCGTCGCATCCTCGTTGTATAAAAAATGTTAAATTATGTGGAAACAATTCGAATTTCTCTATGCGTATTGAGATTCATATTATTTTGAAGCCCTTCTTTATTTGGTATATCTGTTACTTAACAAGAAAGTATCAGAATTTTGCTGAAAAAAATAATTGCCAAAAATGTAAATAACGGTAGTCTTCGAAGTAGGAACTACAGTGAAAAAAATTCAATTTTGCTAAATTGGTGAATTTGTACGAGAAATACTAGAAAGAGATACAGTTTTCGTTTTTAGAAGTTACTTCAGCAATCACATAACGCGTTCCAAGTTTGACTAAGTTAAGCACAACTACTTGCAAAATATTAAAATAAGAATATATGAGTTAAACCGATCATTTGTATGGGACGGACTTGAAGAGGAGAGGTTACTTGATCAATTTTTCTTAATGTTTATAGAGAATTATAAATCGATATATCTATATTCTAGCATTTGGAAATTACAGAGGTAAGTTTGAATTTCGGATAATCGACAATTGTAGGGAAGTCAATCAAATTGTGTGTGCTGACATGAATTTGGCGAATTAACTTTCTTAGACTGCTTTTATTTATTGTGCTTTGATTTCCATTTAAAAAAAATGAAAAAACATTTTTAAAAACCTTTTATCGGATGGTTTCAGCCACACTTCTCTGCGAAAAATATATCAAGTATTGAGCGGCTACAAAATGACAGGAATTAATTCTGTATGTTATAGTATAATATTCATGTTTATCACAATATGAAGTTCGACGAGTGTATGTCCCCAAGAAATGAGTTTAAAGGACTGCAAAAAGGGTTCCTTTACAGAACTACACCAAAACACAAATCAACTTGTCTGTTAATACGAAATTGCTGCGAACACTCCCAAATATGTAGATTTCAGGAAACTTCTTATTCCGTTACCCCCTAACATCTCCTGATCTGTAAGCCTTAATTTTGAATTATAAGTTAATATAAAAAAAAAACTTTAGAAAAGAGGCAGCCCATACCGCATCTGATTTGAAGTAATTTATTCGATACAATCTTCTCACGCAAGAAAAAGTGAAAGAGTCCCCTTTGTTAAATTTGTTAAACGTAACACAAAGGCTTGAATTCATAAATCCTTCTGCTTTACTATGCGCTTCCAAAAAAATATATTTGTAAGAGTAATTTTAATTATACCTCCATCCGGAGGAATGAATATATATATCATTTGATATTGCAAGCATCTCAGGTGCCAAATATATTTTGACCAAATGTGTTTCATACCTTTTTAAGTCGATTGATGCCCGTCTGTCTATCTGGTTAGTAAACACGATAACTGAGTTAATCTTTAGGAACTTCCTAAAACTAGACCCAGCCTAATATTTTCTCAGATTCTGTCAGAGATTGTAAATTTGCTATATCGGCCTGCCCGTTCTGGGACTGCCATACAAATTGACCAATTTTCTGAGGCTCAATTTTTTCTCTGACTATTCTAATTCTTAGACTGCGGCTACTTGAATTCTTATCCATTGGTGCGACCTATAATCCTTGGTAAAATCTGAATCGATATATTCTGGCACTTCCCATTTAAATGACCGATTTAAACCATATATTTAGATCTTCTGTCCGGCTGCACTAAATTCAGTCAAATTTGATACAGGTTAAGGATTTGCAAATATAGTGTCTAAGAGTGCGAATGGATCAGATTGTCGCGAACACCTAAGTCTGCCGACTTTCTAAAAATTAATTTTTTCATGTAACTCCTAACTCGTAAATTGCAGCGATCTAACTTTGTTGTCTGTTGCTTATGGAAAATCGATGACCAATTCAATCCACGTACTTTCAGGTACTTTTAGGTTCCCATTTTCTTTACAGTTACATTCATTTCAGTCCAATTTGGTATACATTAAGAATTTTCCAAGGTAGTGTCCGAGAATGAAAACAGACCGCATTGTCATGCTCTTTGTGGTACCCCGCATTCAAATTGACCGATTCTCCGAAATTCTATGTTTTTCCTGTAGCTCCTTCATCGTAGACTGCGGCGAAGTAATTTTATGTTCATTATATTGCTTTATAGCGTCTGGCAAAAACTGAGAAAGATATCTTCCGGTATCTCTCACTAAAATTACCGAATTAACCCATATATTTTTAGTTTCATGTCTTCCAAGCAGTTGTATTGATTTCATTCAAATAGATTTATTTCTGAGAACGAAAATAGACTGCAGTATCAACCCCTTTCGGTTACCTCCCATATAAAATGACAGATTTAACGAAATTTAATTTTCACACTTTAAACCCTAATTCGTAGACTGCAGGAGCCATACAAATTACATAAATCAGTCCACATTACTCTTTCTACAATTCGCCACCCCAAGTTTTGACTGTATTTCAAAGTCCTGGGTTTTCCAACGAAATTCTTGCCGTTCTCTTCTGCGCCAACCATCTACTTGGTGGTCGAAAATGTTTCATGCTGGAATGTTTGGATTCATACGCACAACATAACCCAGCCAAAACAGTAGCGGTATTTTTATACGATATAGCCATACCTACCATGATTCATACGATGGCGATACTTTCCGTTATCGATGTTAGGCCCATATATTTTCAAAAGGGATTTTCTCTCAAAGGCTCAAAGTTACAGATGTAAACGTTTACTCAGCATCGCAAATAAGTACATCTTTGGCCGTGAAAACAAATAACTTCGTTTTGTCTTCATTTACAATTTTGCTGTTTCCTTATAACAGCTGGAGAAGGCTGCAGTGACGTAGAGCATTTAACATATGGCTTTGTTAACGGGGGTTTTCTTCACAATCACAGGATAACATGCGGTAGAGCTAAACCCTATTTTCGATCAAAGTAACTCACTAACATTTTTGCCTCATGACTATTGTTCGCATGATCGCAGGTTTGAACCCGCTTAGCCCACCTATCATTATTTGAGCGGCGATAATCTCGATTTATCTACTGAACAGTTCGAGTAGTCGAGTAATCGACAAGCCTTTTAAATGCTTCTCAAATTGTGACGCTCGGAATCATTGTTGAACGTTCAGTGAATCTAGAAATAGAAGGAGCTCTCCCATGTCTCATTCATGGTATGCAATAATATTTGTTGTTTTTGTCGGGGAGTTAGTGTCCTGCTACAAAGAACTTCCTGTGACGTAGAGTATATAGGTAGTTCTAGTCGACGAATCAGTAGTATAAGCTGACCTACTTTCTTGGTGCTTCTCCAGTGTGAATATCTGATGAGTTATTGGTTTATCAAATCTAAAGCAGCACCGTAAAAGTCCAGTCATATAAGATATAACAGTTAGTCTTTCATATATCATATTCTACAGAACCTGGTAAGCAATGGGCAAAACACACACCAGTCCAATCATCGGATATGCATTCCTGGAATCGTATCCTGTTTAGAAGCTGATTATCAGGGTATCGCTCTGCCTCTGCCGGTATTGTATAGCGTTTAAGCCATGATACTGCTATCCTAACTTCATTTTGACTCCGAGCTGGGCTATCTATGCCATCGTTGGTATTTGGCGTGATTTCATTATTTGTGCTGCCTTCCGCAATTACTGGTAAAAATGATCTGTACGAAATTGCAGCACACTCTTGTTGTCTGTGTCAAGTTTTAAATTGCCGTCCTTAAGGAAGGATTCTTTCATATCAGTTATTTTGTTTCCCTCTGGTAAAATAAAATTACAAATGAATATGTATTGTTTTCATATTTTAATTTCGGCTTATAAGGGTTTGAATCTTCAATCGAAACCAAATCCCATGCCTTCCACCTTTTCGAGTTGTGATCAGTGTTAGCATGCCAATTGGACTTCTCAAACTCTTTAGCTACCAATAGGCGGATATCCGGTAATACTATCCAGAAGTATTTGCCCGGCGGCTGAAATAAGTAGAGATTCCAAACATAATTTTACCATTCCCGCAAGCGAGTATAGTATAGGTACATTCCGACATTTCAATTACAATCAAAAATAAGTAAACCTATGAAAATCCTTCATATGTCGCCAGTGTATTAAATACTGTAATAACTTTATTTAAAATTACTACTCGTATTTCCGAGGAAATAAGAAAATTAAACAGGTCATATGTATCGAAGTTGTCCTCCCACTCAAACCCACTCGCTCAAAACCTCGCTCAACATTTTCCCGGTCATATACGGCTAAGAAGAAAAGACACGCTAGACTTGCTCCGGTGATACAAAGTTCGGCTCACCAAAAATAAGATCCGGCAATAGCAGGATACTTTAGTTTAAGATAGGTTTAAGACTTTAATACTTATTGTAAATTTCAAAAGAAAGATTCAATAAAGAAAAAGAAAAATAGCTCATGGTTCATGCGACGCCGATACTCTCTGTTAACGATTATGGTTCCAGGATTCTGTGCCAAAGGTAAAACCTTTTATTAACTTTTAAGTTTAGTTTGCCGAGAGGGGGCTTTATCATTGTACCGCTTGCTTAACCCATAGTAACATCTATTAGAATGCACTACCCTCCATGTCTATACTGACATCATTCGTTTTGTCTACAACGGATTAGAGGTAAATGAATTCATCCTCCACTCCAAAATTATAGCTGTCAACATTCACACAGTGCCCCAGGCGAGCAGACTCTTTGCTCGTGGAAACAAATAACTCTATTTTGTCCTCGTTTGCCGCCAGATCCATTTTTGCTGACTCCTTCTCATTACTTGAGAAAGCTGCAGTAACACCCCGTAGTTTTCTGCCAATAATGTCTATCTTCTATCTATATATCGTCCGCATACGCGAATAACATATGGCTTTTGTTAGTTTTTGCCGTATCCGACTGTTGACGAAAAGATGAGGCATGTCGATCAGGTTTTCTTGGATCTTCTCCAGAATTTACCGTAATGTGAATATCTGGTCAGTTGTTTATTTACCAAGTCCAATAGAATTTTACACATTAATTTAATTTAGATACAAAGAATCCCATTACACAGCACTACAGACATTCGGTCCAAAAGCACAATAGAGATCCACTCCCTCAAGAGGAACAACACAGAAAGACAATCAGTGCAATATTCATCGCCGGCAACAGTAATGAAACTACGTTAGTTTAAGAAAACAAAAATGTGTAGAGTTATGATTTCCTTATAATATACGAGTAACAACAGTGTTTAGGTCGATATTAATTCTTGCTTTGGTTCATATGTAATTGTACACTCCCCGCAGACGCAATTCATGAAAGTAAAAAAATGAAACATCGAGGCAAAGAATTGTTTAAATATAAAACAGGTCGAAGAGCAGAGCATCATTTAAATTTACTATGCATGTAATAAACATATAATATATAAATTTTTACATATTGTATATACGTACTCGTACATATAAATGCTTAAACATTTTAAGCTATTGCTTAAAAGAATTGGCCTAATAACGTATTGCAGACGACACTACTGTTCTACTCATACTCAACAAAATGCAGTTTGTTGCTGAACTACAACACCGAACATTTTGTTATTTTTAGACAAAAAAATTAAAACTTCAAGGTAGTGCGAAATAAAGATATGCCTAAGAAAGCGATAAAAATTCGCTCTGATACATGCTCGTACATGCTCTTCAACATACAAAATAGTGGAGAACACGTGTTCGGCGGTCCCATGGTCTGTTGCAGATTTATGCACTTTTAATGTGCAAATTTTACAATTTAACTCAGCGTCATTACCAATTTTTTCTCTCGAAAACCTTAACCAGGCATCATCTACATGGTGGCATTAACAGTCTTTATTCTATTACCGTTATATTCACTCTGCTAAGATTCATTCGACTTAAATTATAACGAAATTAAAATCAAAAACAATAGTTTCATGTTAAGTAATAGTCGAACTTCAACAAGTTGTTGCCGAAATAAAGGTACTCTCACTTACTCACTCGAGGATAGCAAATCGATAATTACTACAAATCGTTAAGCACGAACAGAAACTGTAGTACTATGGCCTTTGACCTAATCCTGTTAATTGTTCTCAGACAATTGATTTAATTTATAAAAAATCTGAATGCTCGACAGTCTTCCACCCAAAGTGCAAAATAATACATAAAACAGGACAAATTGCTGCTCTGCTTCCAGACACAGCAGCGAGTGTAATGGTAAAGAAGACAATGAAGGGGAAGGCAGCAACAATAATCATTCCACTTTAGGGTAGCTGGGATGTAGTCCTCACTCGCTTATAAAAAATCTCACACCTATCCTTTGTAGAATAAAAGAAACACAATATATGAGAACTTTTATTTCCATTGCTGGAAATGTAATAGACTCTACTTTGAGTGTAAAAACAGAAAATTTTTTGCCCATTTTGTTAGCAGTTCGTTGTTATTTGAACCATAACTTTCAGGGTGGGTAAAAAGCGAGTGAACTTGCGGTCTACTTGTTATCAGAAGTTTTCTCTACTCAAGCACAAGTAACGTGTGAAGAGAGGGTGTCTGCCACATGGGTTCGTGTGCTCACTGCGCATGGCCGCCTCGCACGTACTCTCTCAGTTGGGCCAGTGGAACTTAGAACCTTCCATGGGGGGTGGCAAACCAATCAACATGGCCAACGCCAATTCATCCACACATGATGGTCTTTTTTCCGCAGAGGGTTTTTGCATAATTTTATAGCTACCGTTTCTGTACACTTTAGTAGCAGTCGGGCTTCGTGGCCATTTGGTACGCTTTCTCAGGAAGTTGTCTTAAAGAAAAACACTGACAACGATATATCAAAATCTTAGTCTTTGTCCAGAGAAGACGAAATGTTTCATTTTAATGCAGAAACACGTGAGAGTGTACGTTTGTCGAATTGCATACCTTTTTCATCACAGTGTCTAAAGTAGAAATCGCTGTTTACTCGAGAACTCTTCCGAGCGGGTGTTGGTCGAATCTCTAAAGAAATTCCGTTTACGCAGCCGTCAAATCAAGTCCCTGCGAAAACACTTCAAATCTGTTTGAAACGTAGTTTTCGTTGGTATATTCTGCCGTCGCCGCCTTTGCGTTTGAGATACTTTTGGTCGTATTTAAGAATATCGAAAAGAAAACGCGAAATATCAAATTTAAGTATCATTCCTTAACGTGAACTCCTAAGTAAAGGTCGTTTGTTCCCCGAAGAGTCTCAAGAATTGTCGGCAAGTTAAACACAAAAAATGAACTTTTGTGTGAAAAACGAACGTAATTTTTGTGCCGTTAGTGACACGGATTACCAAAGTGCGCGTATTTGAATGTGTGAAAGTGTCTGACTTATGGGATATTACAAACTTTTTGGCTGGATTTGAATATTTTCTTGGATGCTAATTGTCATTAAAAGTGATACACTTAAAAGTGAAATAGTGAAAAAAAAGTTGCAAATGCTTTGCAAATTTAAATTATCGAAACTTTTGATTTTGACAGAAATTTTGCAGAAAGATATACTAAAGGTATGTACACTGTGGCGACATGATAATCCTAAATTTAATTTCATAAAAATGTTTTCTACAAAATGAAGAACTTTAAATGTTAACTAAAAAAAATTATCATAAAAAAGTAAATATAACACTCATGCACAAAAAGATTACTGGCTAGTTGTCGATTTTTTGCTTAGCTCAAAATATGAATATGTGAAAATAAATTACACAATTACACGAGTTAGTGAATCCCAAAGTGTCTTAATTTAGGTGATTTAGCCGTACGGTAGTGCTAGGTAAGCATGCAAGGTGATGAGAAGTTATTAACTTACCATATCGCAACTTTCTATTACTTGTATGTTTATCCATTTTCAGGTTTGTGTTGTTCGATAAAATTAATTTCAAAATATTTGTTCGACAAGATGTATATTGGCGTTTGTTTAATAATGCGGAGTTACGGTCATTATTCACACAGTGAAAAATAAATGATTAGAGCTCAAATCTTTTAGAGTAGTTTTGATCCAAGTTTTCTTAAATGTTCCTTACTATTTTTCGATATATGCACTGAGTTGTTTCTTGGCTAAAGCTATGCGGAGGAAATAATATTTTATTGTATTAAATTTAAAATATAAAACATAACAAGTATAATGTTTTAAACAAGTAGGGATTTTAATAAAACAAAAAGGAAAAGGGCAGCAAGTGAAAATAAGTAATTAAGTTTTATTTCGGGAAAATTTGAATTAATTTAATAATAAACGGCATACAAATATTATCACACGCTGTTCCCATGGCAAACTGACTTCTCTCAAAACTTTTATGAATATAATAATAATTAATTAATATAATAAATATAAGTAAATATTTGAGCAGCTTCGGCCAATAATAATTTTGTAATGTGTATATAATTTCAATGTAGAATCCCGTTGTTATGCAAACATATCTAAGCGGTTGAAATGTCATAATAATCTATGGGGCGATTATGTAGTATAAACACATACTTACATATATGTAGTTAAATGTGGCCCGAGTAGTTTTATGACACATTCGACAAACAGATTTAAATAACAACATTTGAAAGACCAATCCCTCGTACATTTCCAAAAACTAAAACTGTAAAGGAACACACTGTTAATTAGCATATTTTTCTATAATCTGACATACAAACACAATTCTTGTTAGAGCTGCAAAAAAAAGGAAAACTTGTATGCAGTATATTTTTATATACAACGTCAAATCAACCTCGTCAGTCAAAAGTGAGTACCAAATTCCCAGTTAGAAACAAAATGGTTTGAGCGTTAGAGAAATCCTTTAATTGGTATATCGAAAGGCCTGATGGCCCAGAGCCCACATTGTTTCATGTATTCCAACAACAGTGCCAATATAAACTCGAATATACTTTGGCATTCAGTTAGCAGGCATTCATCCGATCGTTGACTGACACTGACGGAAACATGATTTGTAAATAATGCACTTGAATTTGCATATATTTGCAAATTTTATGCAAATTAGTTTTTTATAATTCTTTTTTTGTCTATTGAGAAAAATCACATACAGCTGCGGTGGTGAATCTGTATTTTTTTTTTTTTTTTTTTTTTTTGCAAACGACTGGAACGAATGTTTATTTACAGACCCATAGCGAGGGTATTTTTCTATTAGATGATTCCTAGGCTAATTTGCATAACTTTTACTAAATGCGATAGTGTGCAATTTGTGAATTAGATGAGAAAATATGCAAGGGTTGGAAAGAACTTTACAATGTGAACGGGATGAAAGATTTATGTTTGAGATGACAGTTTTGTTCGCTGTCATTATTTGCAATGAAATTACTAGTCATGCTATATTTACGTCTGGTGTATTGCACTGCAAACGCTCAATTTACCAATATAAATAAAAGTCATATTAGATCACTGTTCCATAAAAACATAGTTATCGATAATATTATGTGACCAGGACATACAGATATTAAAATTCTAACACGAGTACACCGTTGAAACGGTTAACTCCGTAATAAAGTATTGAATTTAGACACTGATTCATACTTCGAGATTACCACTCCTATTTGGCATTTGCAAATTCTTTGCCATGTATATGCATGCATTCATACTGTGCTATTATTAAGAGATGTGTTTGGTTTATTCACGTGTTAGCATTTAAACATCATTTATCATAATTTTTAATTAAATTAGGGCATTTTAATAAGCCAGTGTAGCCTCCAAAATGGTATCGAATTATGAGAGTTATGGGCAGGACGAAAATACACTCATCAAATGAAAGTTGAATTAATTACGGTCCTTATCTTACTTGGATTGCCTTTTACACCAAGTTCGGTAATCCAATAACAAATATTTAATGTAGATTGGGAAGTTCCAATTGATCTTTTTATAAAAAATGAAGCATGACATTTTGTGTTTTTCAAAACATCAATTACATCAAACACATCAATTTGAAGTTTCTAAATTAAATTACAGTTTTATGAAAATATGTTAATAATGCGAATGTCTGTTTACGGCTTATTACTATTCCTGGTATTCATAAGAACCAAAAAGCAGCCGCCGCATAGAGGAAAACTTATATATGAGTAGGGGACAAACTAAATTTTGCAATTAAGGGTTGTGTGATCATTTCAGAATTTGACTTTAAATAGTGTTTATAAAGACACATTTCCAAGATATTAAAATTATCAAAAATTTATTCAGTAGTAGGAAAAATACTGAAAAAAATT
Organism: Philornis downsi; assembly: GCA_019455685.1. Lineage (NCBI taxonomy): Eukaryota > Metazoa > Arthropoda > Insecta > Diptera > Muscidae > Philornis > Philornis downsi. Next base: position 1,142,949 of record JAHXMU010000599.1, on the reverse strand, counting down.
ATACTTAAAGTTGCAAAAGCTGCATTGTGCAGTGAATTACCCAATGGGCCAATGCAAACTAAAGATTACTTGACAGGAAGTGTGGAATTTCCTTTAAATTCATTATGCTTTTTTACGATTTGAGATAGTATTTTCCACCTTTCTATTAAGGGTTTTAAGGAAAACGGACTATCCAAAAGGACTTACACTCACAAAACTATTTGCTGCATAAACGGATATTTCGAGGATATCATAATTATATATATTGCCTTACCAATCAATTTTATGGCAATTCATGAAGGAAGACAATACAACAACAATTATTCTGTCCCAAACAGTTACAAAAACAAACTACTCATAAAAATGTAATGCTCAAATTTTTTTCCAAAACAGTATATCAATCTTCATACAACTGTACTGTTTTACTTGGAAATTACAATTTACAATTTGACTACTTGTGATAGAAATGTCCATAATATGCCACTTTGCATTAAACAGATTATAAATCTGTGTGCTTGAAAAAAATATTTAACATAAAATTTAAGGTTTTGTTCACTGCAACGACTACTGGAGCTTTAAAATAATATAAA
>JAHXMU010000599.1:1129282-1142280 GCA_019455685.1 Philornis downsi | reverse complement strand
TTTTTTTTTTTTTTTTTTTTTGGAGAAAAAATATACGCTATTTGTTTTCTATGCAAGAAAAACTTCCAAAAAGTACAACACAAAAAAAAAAAAAACAAGAAATCGTTAATTTTATATAATTTGGGGCATATTTCGTCCAGACGCGTCTCCAATGCACTTGATTTTATAAACTACGTTTTGTGGTTCTGAATAGTTGGTTCACCGCGTTATTTGATTTATGTATCAATTCGATTTTGTTCTTATCATAAATATTGCAAAATTTTAGTCTGTCCGCCATTATGCCATTGATTTATACATTTTTGATTGCTTCGTAATGTTTCTCTTGAAATTTTCTCCCCTTTTTAACATATCCGAAATAGTTTTATCCGGGAAATCGTTCAAAATTACTATTTTCATATTTCATTTCTGTCTTGGCTTTGTGAAACTCATTGTCATTTATTTTCTAAACTCGTTTCAGTATTTATGATCGCTCGTCTGGGGTATTTAGAATAGAAACTTACGAGTCTTCCTTATGCTATCTCCTTCTGATACCAGGTTATTTTGATTCGTCTTCCCCGTTTCCAAATAGGGTTGTCTGTTGTCAATCTCTTATTCTATCGTAAATTGACTATGTTTATTGTACTGATGTAGTCGGTTCACTGTACTTTCTGTAAGATTTTTCTTTATGATGCAAAATATATCGTCAACATATTTTCTTAAAATCTTAGGTTTTTTTTTGTCGTCAGTTTTATTGAATCGTCCAATAATTCTTATTATGTCCGTTATAATAGGAGATGATGGAGAAACCATTTTCATTCCCTTCCGTTGTTCGTATGTTCTATCACCATGTTTAAAATAGCGAGCGCCGTTGCTGCACAATATTATAATGTCCATTAATAATTCCTTGTTTATATTTGTATAAGATTTTAATTCATTACATCTATTACCGACTAGTTTCATTGCCAAATTTATTGAAATGTTGGAAAATAGAGACACTACGTCAAGCGATATCAAAATGTCGTCGTCTTCAATTACTGCGTTGGCAATTTGGTAAAAATCCACTGCATCCTTTACATTGTGCTGTGGTTCTTCGGCCAGATTTTTTAATATGTTGACCATAAATCTGCAAATCTTTGAATTGATTGAAGAACAAATCGGTCTTAACAGTATATCCCTTTTATCGATCTTTGGATCTATATTATTTATTACCTTGGTATTGAATAATTTTTCCACAAATAGTTGGTTTTTTGTTTGTAGGCTAGAAGTTGGGTCGTCATTTAATATTTTGTGTGTGTAAATGTTCCCTAAAATATCCTTCACTTTATTTCTGTGGTCGGATTTCGTCAAAGCAACTGGTTTTGCTCCTTTGTCTGCGTTTAATATCAATATCTCGTCATTATCTCTTAAACATCTTCTCGTTTGTCCCACTGTGTTGATTATCAATTTGTCTCTGACTCAATTCTCCTCTCTCCAAGTGATTATCTATTAGTGATATGCATTTGCCTCTCGCTATTTGTGATTCTCCTCTGTTTTAAACAGTTTGCACACATTCTTCGCTCTCTGGGACACACTTGCACAAAGGAAACGTTGTTTTCGTATATGCAAAGCGTGTTTAGGACCAAGGGAGAGCGGCCATTGTGTTTTTTGTCAGGAAGTCTCTGAAGACGAAATAGTGGAAATAAAATTGAAAATTAAAGGAAAATAGTTGCTTTATAATCCTTAGGAATCGGATTATAAAACAAATCATTGCCAAACTTAAAATAAAAATTTTTTAAATATAAAATAACAACGTACATATTGAAGTGAAAAGTGTCTCTCATATCTCATGAATGAGATTTACGAGAACATATCACACTCAGAAAGCTTACATGCATTCTATTTTTAGAGTTATTCGACAAGTCCACTCTGAACTCAGTAGTTTGAGAGGCATTTACTCTGCTACTCGAACTGTTCATCGGGCACATCGGGATAACCGTTTCTCAAATAACAATAGGTGGTTCTATCGATGGTCGAACCCCCGATCATATGCATGATGGTCTCATGTTCTAACTATCATGTCAATATGCTATAGTAGAGTTTGCTAAATATATAAAAACTTGAATATCTCAAAATTACGAACATAAACATAATATGGTATTATGTTTCGCATCAATATATATAATTTACTATAGTAAGCATCTTGAATAAACGTGTTTTTTAAATGGTATTTTCCGTAAATTAGGTTTTTTTTATAAACTAATGTTGTGTAGAAACGGCTTATATGCAACTAAACTAGAAAATCTTCCGAATTGCTTAACTTGGTTCAAACAGTAAGGTTCAGTTTGTACACAGTCCAAAATTGTCCACTAATACAAATAAATAACTGATGATTTTTCCTATAAGAAAAAAATTGTTTGAAAAAAAAATCGTAATTTGAAAATTGTACTAGCTACTAAATTACCAGTATTCGACAATCAAAATGCGTATCCACAAGCGGTGTTAATAAAAGTATGTTTACATGGTATAAAACTGATTTTTCTAGATTAGTGTTTTCAAAAAATTTGCACTTATCTACCTATAAAAAAAAAGGAATGTATTTTGGAGCACAGTTTCTTTTGTATGCGTTCCGCAAAATTAGCACTGAATCGTAATTTGCTACGTAATAAATTTGATATTTTATTGCAAAGAAGACAAATGAAAAGTTAACAAGTTCTCATTAAAACCGCGAGCAATTCGTTGCAGCAGTGGATCCTTTTGAGACCCAATGACACCTCCAGACCATCATGCGCACCAAACTGACACATTTTTCAGTTGCAATGACTTTTTTACAATTACTTCTGGGGTCTCCGAGGCCCAAGTGAGAAATGAGCTTCATCGCAGAAGAAACTTTTGTTTGACTGAAAGTCCACGTTGGAATCACCACTTTTGTAGTAAGTTTCAATTATTTTTACGCGTTCTTCGTTGTTAAATGATCCATATTCGTAAATGGTAAACCGTTCAATAAACAAATAACACTTCAGTTGGCAGTTATATTACAACAAAAAAAATAATATTTAGCAATAATTATTATTCCATCGAAGGATAACAATTCAATTCCTTTCTTTACACATTAGTCTTGACTCATCTCCTTTATCCCATTTACTTCAAAAAAAAAACAGGTTATAGATACAAGAAAATACCATGCCAATTTTTGTCCCCTATTTGTAGAACCGCCTCAAATGTGGGTCTGATTATGGATAGTATAAATAATATGAGCTATAAGTAATATGAAATGCAGGGGAAAAGTCTATCTAATGCTTATACTGAACCCACCTCCAATAACCTTGACCTTTTTATTAATTAATTAATTTACTTATTTCTTATTAACTAAAACTTACGGCAGTAGTTGATGGATACGGGAAATAATCATTTAATTTCATATACTATTTTATGAGGACACTCTTAATGGAATTTTGGTTGATAAAAGAAAATGCTGAAAACGGGTTTACATTGGAACAAGTGGGAGGTACAGCGTCAGGTTCTTATAAAAAACATATTTATAATTAAAGCTCAACAAAGAAGCAGAATTATAAATTTTGGTAGTCCTTCGACTAGAAATTGTAGAAAGATCACTGTTTTTGATAAGTAAACCAATTTATACGTGTGGTATCTTAAGGAGTTTACTTATGCAGTATATTTCCAGTCGCAAAACTATGTTTACTAAGTGATCCAGTATTATAAAATGAAAGATGAAATAAGATATTACGAATCAATAAGTTAAATTAGGTAATCTGTATCGCAGTTACCACAAAGGGCGTAGTTATCCGGTCAATTTGTTGAAATTGCATCAAGCGTTAGAATTCAATACAATTAATAGAAATTGAAGTAACTGTAGCCAACTAATTAGGGATTAGAGGAAGAAAATTACATTTCATTAAATCGGTCAATTATGGGAAGTAGTAAAAGGGATGTTGGGATGCGCTGCATTAATTCTCAAAACGTAGTTTATCAAACGCATAATTTGTGCGAATTTCAGAACAACTGATGTATGTGAACCTAGGAATAGGTGGGTTAAATCAGCTATTTCTAGTGGAACATCTGAAGAGGTATGGTTACTTGGTTGATTTTTCTCAAGGTATACAGAGAATTACAATCCAATGTAATACTGCAGTTTGACAATTAGATATTACAAAGGAAAATTTGAATTTTGTAAAAAAACTAAATATCGAAAAATCATCAAATTGTACGGGTTGTATCAAAAGCGATTGGTCAATATAGCCTATTTAAAACTTTAGGTTATATTCTGGCAAAATATTAGACAGCGTAATGAAGCCTCCATAAACCTAATTTTCTTATGGGTTACGTCCGTTTGTAATGCCTGAGAAAAGAACATTTTTAATACGTGCTCTCCCCCAACATGCTAATTTTAAAGCCACAGGTATAATTTTCTACCGAGAAAAAGAGATAAATTAGTTTAGTATAGTTTTTATTTACTTATTTAACAGTCTTGTAATTCAAAGTCTCATGGCCAATATTGAGTAAATTGTAAAATACATAAAATAAATACTACTACATAAAATAATACGTCCTCTTATCTGATGATCTGATAGCTAGTATAATGTCCACTACTCTGAGAATCGCAATATCCCATACGTTGATTTGATTTTAAAATGTTTCGCGACCAATTATCTAATCTCGCCTCTTTTATGCAATAAGATTTTGCAGTTGCTGAAGGAATTTTAACTATAAATTTGACATGTTTTCCAGTTATAAATCCACGTGCTACATACAATTTAGAATTAAAGTTTTGAATGTGGATCTGTAATATACGCGTATAGTTTTCTGCGCCGAAGATATTTTTCACAAAATTGTATCATATTTATTTCGGTAAGCGATCTTGGCAAGAACACCTCCTAACTACCGAGTGATTAAATCATTTGTCGAAGTGATATGAGGCATCACAAACACATTATTTCAGCAAAAATATTTTGGAATGGTTCTAGTTTATAAATATCGTTAGATATTTACGCATGCAAGATATGGAATTGACATGGAAGATTAACAAAAGTGGTTTTATAATTAACAAATAAGAAATCACATATAATTTTAGATATTCAAGACACAAAATAAATTGTCTGTTTTCATGTGCACAAAAAAAAAATTTAAAGTAAGATAAGTAAATATTCCAAAAGATAATTCCATTATAAATGCATTATGCAGGTACTCGCATATCTTTGTCTGTGAAACAACATAGGCTGTAGTAGAATAAAGTAGATGGGCAGTTCCTTAATTCCGTTTTTGAATAACACTTCGTTTTTATAAATGTGGTTTTTAGTTTAATTCAATAGTAACGTATGTATTTTAACTTAACGATAATAATCTATTTGAAAAATATCGGATTAGTCAAAGAACGGATTTTTATTATTACATTAGTTAGACAAACAACAACAAACATCAGAAAAATAAATGACACAAGACTCGGTCTATTGCGCTTCCAAATTGTTCGACATATCGGCGGAAAGAAAATATTGATTTGATTTATTATTTTCTTCTTAATTGTTTCCGTCACAGTTTTGGATCACACTCAACTCGAATTATATACTACATTTTGAAAAAAAAAAAAAAAAATGGATTCACTGTAATATTTACGTCAAGGGACAGGGTAAGCTACAACGTTTTACATTTATGTGACACATTTGCCACTTGCATAATCTACTGTTTTAGCAGAATTAAAGACAATTAATCTAAGAAATTTAGAATAACATTTCAAACGGCACAACTAATTTACAACATTCTGCAAAAAAAAAAAGCAAATTTAAACTTAAAATTTGATATAGTACAAATTTGATAGAGAAACGTATTATATAAACATTCGACAAAATTCCCGAGCATATAAATTTTTACGAAAAGCAAACGCATGCAGTCATTATAGCATTTCCAAAAATTCATTTGTAATCATACGCGTACCAACACAGACTTATTACCATCAGCTGATTCCCGCTTCCGCATTTTTAGCCAGCTGGCAGGAAAAGTTCAACGTACGCTCTATTTAATTTTACTTCCCCCTTTTCTTCCCTGGTTCTTTATTATTTACATCTGTATGTCTTTCTGTCGGTCCTTTTGACTGTCTGTTCGAGCGCCTGGGATGGTCTGATGCTACTGATGCCTCCTTTTTTACTTCCTAACCCAAATTAAAATTATGTTAATGAATGAACAATTTTTATTATAATGAAACAGAGAGTGAATAAGCACCGACAACAGCATCAGACATGACAGACAACTCAGCATCCAGCATTGGCCATAATAATCATGAACTTTTTTCGTCGTCTGTGTTTTCTGCTTTTTTCCAGTGCGCTGAGTTTGGGCACTTTCGGTGGTGTATTGTCGAATGCGTTGGTAGAATTATTATACGAGATCGCATAAAAATATGTATAAATCACGGCCAAGGCCATTCCAATGAATGAATAAATAATTGAATGAATCTGCTGCGGACGCTGCTACATCAGCAATACTGGGATACACACCGATACTTTGAGTCTGATGATAATTAGTATATTTACGAGAACGAATGTATGCGTTAGTAAATAGCAGAAATGTTGGTTGGTTTTTGTACTTTGGCATGAAGGAATGAGCGACCATGACCAAGGATAACAATATTGTATATTTTTCGTTGAAATGGCACAGGAGTTTTAACGAATTAAGCATTAGGGGTTAGAGCTATCTTAAAAAAGACTATAATTATTATATACGAGTACATGTATTATTGCTGAAAAATTTTGTATGTTGATTTTTTTCTATATTAAAATATTTCTTTAAAATTGATTTCTTTTGAAGGTTTATACTAAGAAATTTGAACGAACCTTGAATGTTAGAGGTCTTTTTACAGTTTGGAGTTCTTTAATAGTTCACATTTCGAAACTTAAAACATAATGGACATATATATATGTATAATTTTTATTTATATATATAATTTTAATATATATGTAATAACTTTTATGCATATAATTTATTTTATTTTTAATATATGTATATATCTATAAATACTTTATTTTATAAATTATATACATATATATATATATAAATTACATATATATATATATATATATATTATATTATATATTATATTACATAAATATATATATCGAAATAACGCGTTTTAATATATATCTAATATTTATATATATATATATATATATATATATATATATATATACACAATTATTTACGTTTACATTCCAAGCCTCTAATTGATTTCATCGAAACAAAAATATTTCTATTAAGGCCTGTTTGTTTGTTCCAGCATCAAATAGCGTTTGAATATTTATACCAAAGCGTCACAATTAAGAGGAAGGTGTATAATTTTTATACGTTTCAACGACTTTCGATTTTTAACATTGACATTTTAAATAAAATTACAAATTTCTTCCTTTTGTTACATTTTCATTCCATTTATTTATGTACACTCTCGCAAGGAAATAATATTTTTTGTTTTTACACATTTGGCAAAAGGTAATAAAGGACGATGCTGTAGAAACGCTTATTTCTATATGTGTCTCTGCAGGGTCGCTGCGATTCGCGTCGCTTTAGTCCAAATTAATAACTAATTCTAAGAATGTGTGTACACAAGTTTTTAACCTTTAGTTGCGTTTGTTCGTGTCGCAATGTATAAATAGATTTTTACTATGTTATGACTGTCCTTATTGACGAGTTAATTGTTCAAGTCCTTTATGAATTGTTGAGACGACAACAAAATGTCTCATCGAAGATGCTCAATAGAAATAGTTCTTACTTTTTGATTTGGAGATTGTATCAAGGGCATACTTGATACAATGTTACATTATAATATTTAATGAAAAAAAAATAGAAAAATTTCAGCCAGATGAACTGACTTTTGTGCTGGTGCAAATAAGTGGGAAGGCCCGGGAGGGACATGGGTAGCTACTGTACTTTACAGTTTAAGGATTACATGGAAAACTATATTTTGATAAATGTGCCAATTCCGTTCATTATGACAAGTTTATGAAGCGCTTGAACTTGGCTGAACTTAGTACAACGTCTGGAAAGATATGAAGCAAAGAATACCTAGGTTATATCGGTTTAATTTGTATGAGAGGTGCCTGGAGGAACACAGTTATTTTGCCGTTTTTTTCGCGTTTTACCAATCATTATAAATCAATTCAATACCTAACAATGTTAGGCTGCAACTAATTAACAATTAGAAAATACATTGAATTTCAGAAAACCGTCCAATCTGTGTGGGGTGTGACAATGGTGCCCATTTGCATTTTCAGGCCATAGCCTAACAAATTGAGAAATTACATATGGAGACGGCATAGAGGGAGACGGCAATTCTTATTTATTACGTACTCTCAATCGTAAGCCAACTAATATGAAAAGTTAATTTAAAAATTATTTGACGAATTTTAAAAAACATTTATCAAAGCGAGTGTTGAACTTCGACACCTCTAACAGATGTCATTCTTTATTGGTCATATAGCCTTTCAGCGATGTTACCTCAGCCGAAGTGCCAAAAGAAGTAGCAAATAATGTATACATATATGTATGATATATTAATATATAAGGTGCGTTTCATATTTACAGGGCCACCCGTGAATTTGCTTTATTTGTGTGACGGTACAGTTTTTGTTATTATGATGATCTATCAAAATACTTGTTTGAAGGAAAGAACCATGCACACAAACTTTGGGATTTGTGCAGGTAACGGTACTTTTGTTGTTTATTAAAATTCTGTTTTTAGCGTGTTGCACAATTATAATGCCAAGTTCAATTAGAGAGTTTTTAAAGGTACAAGGGAAAAGATCATTATTATTTTTATGAAGAAGTGGAAGAGGTGAAGAGAAATTGTGAGCAAACTGGACAGGAGCCATAGTGTCATTCAACATTGTTTATGAGATTCTGACGCTTATAACTAAAAAAAAAAAAACTAAAAACTGAACTAAAAATTCCTATTTTATTTGATTTTAATGGTAACTCTCACGGCTTTTCTTAATCATTTGAGAAAATGCTGCAATTTGTTCCATATATTACATATTTCTTTCCATCTTGATTATAATCCGCCGAAAACTAATTGGAAATTGTTAGTAACTTGTAGATGGTATATTTAGTTGTCGTTAGTGAGTGTAGACCAAGCATAAAATAATCCGCACTATCCGATTCAAAACAGTGCTTTTAGAAGCTTTAGAATGTATTGAGATATACTCAGTAGCGGAATAGTTGATTCGCCCAGGTTTTCTGTTTATGAGGGATCCTTCAATGTCTTCCACCGAAGGCGGTAGATGTAGACAAAAAACATATCATGGTTAATAATTTTCGCTGTTGTGTTTTATATTGCCCCATCAAAAAAGCTCATTAACAGAAGCGGAGATATAACTCCAACTTTGGGTCCAACATGATGAAAAGTTGTTTAATTACCATGGAATTTGGTAAAGGCCTGCTGTTGCATGAAGACACTCTATTATTGTGCCTCTTCATCTTTCAGTGCACTTTTTTATTAGTCTTTTTTTTAGTTCTGTTGCAATTTGTTAACGAATAACGCTTTTTAAAAGAAACTCAATAGACTATCACAAAAATGTATCAAGTTTTGATTAAGGCAAATAATAATTTTTTCTATGGGAAGTGACGAAGTTAATCGTAAATTAATATAAAAATTAGACGCACCACGAAGAATTTAAATTTTAGATTCTATATTATAAAACCCACCACGATTTTATTTTAATTTTGTTAATTAAACACCTTCCTTTACTGATTTATAAAATATATAGGTTATTACGTATTTTGTGTGCAACGACAAGAGAAATCCTTGCTCTCCCATATCCCTATGTGTAATTTGGAATGACCTCTGGCTAGGTATAGTCCTCAAAAAAATGCTTTTCTGCCTATCGTAGCTAAAAACATTGCAACATTCGCTACCTGTACAGTTGGTACCAATATTAAAATCAATTTTTTGTTTGAAACCGGATAAAACTCTAACAACCAAAATATTATTAAGATTTTTATTAAGATTGCGCCAAATTTGTGGTGCTCCATGGTATATTAGGAATGATAACATTCACAAGGATTTAAACATTCCTAATATTTCCGAGGAAATAAGAAAATTAAGCAGGTCATATATATCGAAGTTGTCCTCCCACTCAAACCCACTCGCTCAAAACCTTCAACATTTTCCCGGTCAAGATTTTTCCGGCAATGGCAGGATACCTTAATTTAAGACAGGACTAAGATTTGAATACTTATTGTAAATTTCGAAAGAAAGATCCAATAAAGAAAATGAATGGAAAATAAAAGATTTCCACATATTCTGTTGACAGCAATGGAAAATATGCGAAAATAATTTATCTTTAAGGGAGTTAATTATTGCAAATTATAGTTTCTTTGACAAGGTCATCCTGCGGATAGATACAACCTCCAAACAGAAGTCGTGAAACTGCAAAAAAAATTAATTGTTTTATATGATCTGATAAGAGAATAAATATTATCTTTCACCTAGAATAATTTTGAAAAAAAATGCGGTTTAACACTTTCTATCAATTCCCCAAATTGTTGTGTCATCTCTCTTAACCACTCTTCTAAAAATTCTCGTAAAAAGAACTTGATATTCAGATTAGTTTTTAATGGTAATATCAGGCTGAGACAGTTGTCTATTCACATGTGTTTTAAATAGTTACTTCCTAGCCAATGCCAGTTCGAGCCTTGTTGGAGAATTTTCCAAAACCATTTGCGTTTCCCAAGTGAGGGTGCAGTTATTTATGAGGGTGAGTTTTCATTCACAAACATCGACAACCACATACCCCAGAAGATTATCATGTATGTACAAACACATATCCTATGTCTGTCGACATGCATATGTGAGACATTTTAGATTCCTATTCCATTGGCATATAGATGTATGTACAAGTATGTGTCATGAAGTATAACAAATATCTAGACCGTTATCACCATTTTTTATTGTATCCACAAATATAGGCACAGGCCATTTTGTGCATGAACATTGGAATATTGTCCTTTATCAATAGGCTGCGAATGTAATAGATAATGTTTTTACGTGTACCATTTTGACCATTTTTTTGACGCTAAAGCAGCAGCAAAATGAAACATGATTTTATTTTGTCGCTGACCAATTATCAGAAAAGAAAAAACTCACAATCATTCAACAAATGATGCGGAAAGGTATTATTGTTAACCACCCCTAAGTGACGAATAGTTTTCACCAAACCTTTCATAAAATTGATGACTGTATAATAAATATACCAAGTGGAACCTGTGCAGTAGTTCAGTAGTACACTGGCAGAATGGGCATAGATTTCTAATTTCAAATAATACCAAAACGGTTACAACTCTTTAATATTTATTCGAATCTAGTTTATGACCGGTTCTATTTATGAGAGTATTGAGAATTTTGAAATTGGCTAAGCAATATTTCATGAGATAAGACTTAATTTTATAAATATGTTTATGTCAATAAGTCAATATGTATGTTGCATATTATTAAAATATTTGCTTTGAAATATTTGAATAGAACGTCAAGGTAAAGCAAGCGCTGCTTCTACCTTGATTTGTTAGGTACAGTTCAAACCAACTTACAAATATTTTGTTTTGTGGTTGTGGAATTGTTTGCAAACGGGTGGGAACGTGGTTGCAAATAAACTGTGTTTGCTCTGAAAAAAAATACAAAGAAAATACACAACTACAGAAATCTCTTTGGTGTACTTTGACGTTTTCGGTTGACTGCAATGCATGGGAATCAATTTTTTTTTCTCATATTGACTCTTAAATCTTGGATTCGTTAAACAGAGTGATTCTATTGGATGACTAACGAAACGAGATGAAGTGCAGTTCTAAAAATTGTTGATTTTCATGCTTTTGTGCGCACTGGGGCGTCGTTATTTGTATTGAGATTACGTAAGAAGACGCAAAGTGCACAAGAGTGAACATGGTATTGGTGCTCCACTGCATTTTACTATTGAAATTATGGACTGTCTTAATACGATTCGAATAAATGTTGAACCAATGAAAAGGAATCCATACTACATACATATGTTTTACATTTCATTTAATTTTTTTTTTAACTTGTTAAAATTCTTCTACGGGATTTGATAAGGCCCTGCTGTAGAAGATTGTCGATATGATTGATGGATGTGGTGGATTTTGCTTTAAAATTCTTGTTGAAATCTATGTTCATGTCGCAGAATATGCCTTTGTCCAATAAAAAATCAATGTACAAATATTAATCATTAAATTTTACTTACATTTTCTTATTGCGAGTGATATGAAGAGGGCTGCATTTAAATTGATGTTGTCTGCCGTTATTCTAAGAACGACATTCAATAATATCAAACACCAAAATCGTTTATATTTCCCCCTACAGGATGAAGGTGTGTATCATGTAAATGTATTTTTTTATTATTATTAATTTTTTTTACATACGAGTATTGTTAACATGGCACTATGGGTAAAACGTTAATAATTTTGGCATAAATACAATTTTTTTGTTGTTCAAAATTTTAAAACTGTTTTGGTTTTTTAAATTATTATACTCTTCACGGAATAAAGAAGATTTTTTATAATTTTTATGGTGCACCCTATGTATTTTATGAGGGGGGAAAGTAAGCTATTCCACTGTTGCATTATAAACAGAAAATGCGCGCAAAATTTTTACCAACTTTGAGCGTGAGTAAAACATAAATTGTAAACACAGGGAAAAAGTATAAATATGGAAGAAGTTAGTCAAGGTATGTAAAATATATTGTTAATACAGTTTTAATAATAGTTGTGTTTGATTGTGTAGTTGTTCCGTGTGTTGTTGATGTGTTTTTTAGGTCGAAACTAACAAATATATGTGTGTTCTGTGGAATATAACTTCTGTGTATAGAAAGGTATTTGCAATATATCAGTTAAAAGTTATTAATCAAACTGTATATAATCAAACATCATTAACACTTTTTGCTCCTTTTTGTTCCTTTTGGGAAAAAAAACTTCATTTTGTAGTTTCATACGAGTTTTGCCATTCAACACTGCTTGAAGTTTGGAGCAGAAAAAATCGA